>APFE030776573.1:0-11583 GCA_000404065.3 Pinus taeda
ATAGTCCCCAACATAAAGCAGTTGTAAGGAGACAGAGGAAGAAAAGAAAACTAGAAAATACACTGTCACAAGATGCTGAACATTTGGACGTCTTATGGAAAGACCCCAACAATAAACCAACTGAAAATCTCACTAAGTTGTCTCAGATCGCAGGAGCATATGCTTCTGCAACTATTGACAAAGCATCGGAAGTTCAACAACTGTTGAAAGAAAAAGAAGATCAAATATAGCTACTACAATGACAGTTGCAACAAGCCAATGCTAATATTGAAGCTTCCAAACAGCTCGAGAAGTTGCAGGAAGACTTTCAGTAGATGCAGATAGGCTATCAAAGAAGTCTAGACGAGAAAGGAAAGCAATTTCAAATTTTACAAGAAATGCATAAAGATGAGCCTAAGCTTGCGGAATTTATTTCAGAATCTATTGACTTAAATGAGAAACTACTGCAGCAACAGGAAGAGTTGGGACATAAGATATCACAGTGGAGTCACTATTGCGAGCTGAGCGATAAAATCACCAATCAAGTGGTGGACTTACGAAGTGACTATGATCAGAGTGACAGACAAGTGACAAAATACTTAGCTTGGCAAGATGAAGATGAAGGGAAAAGAGCAAGTGCACCCAGAATAAATGAGAATCATAAAGAATTGCTCTTTAATAAATGGGACGATCAAATCAGGCAGGCGGAACAAGTAGCGTAGATAGCGGCCACGCAAGCAAACATTCTTATCGACTGTGTAAATGAGAATTTACACAGGGCCAACTTAATCGAAGAGACCACCTCAGGGTACCTACCAAATAAACTACGACTGGAAGCAGGATGGAAGCAGAAGGCGCAGGAAAAGGGAAAAGCGATCCAGGCATTGAACAGGTTAAATTGGGAGTGTTACTGGGCATACTTGGTCAAGCCGCATAGTCAATGGATGACTGTGAAATGCATCATAAACACGGCCGAAAAAGTAGTGCCAGCTCTCATAGATTCTTTTTTCACAGCCTAGCTCAGTGCAGAAGTCAGCCAGCCGACTCTTCTCAAGCCCATGATGAACACTTGCAGTTTTAAAGACCAAGTTCAGAAGTAGCCTTATTTTAGAATTTTGTTTTTTCTTTTAAATTAGATTAGAAAAAGGACAGTCATTTGAAAACCACATCCTAAATTTTGTAAAGACACTATTATTAGAATTAGGAAGTAGTATTTTAACCCTTCTCATGCATTTAGAGAAGGGTCCAGAAATTTGTCAAAAACTTTTCCTCGGAACATGCACTTCTGCACCCTCAGAGGAGGTTTTGATGAATGGATGGATCGAGATTTATTAATGTTTGCATTTGATGTCTGCTACTGATGTTGCACTTTTGTACTCTTAGTAGATGTTAGAACAAGTAGAGATAAATCGTTTTTGCTTGAAGTTTAGGAGTAGGATTAGTCATAAATGGTACTTTTATCTCTTGGCCATTTCTGCTTATATTCTTTAAGTGATATACAGTTTTCAGTTGTTTACATGTTATTTCATGAATGTATGAGTTACCATTTGGCACTTCTATACAGTGGAGTCATTTATTTATGTCTGATATATGAATAACTTATTATGCGATATGCTGTTCACAACTGTTTTGCCTAACTTATTATGCAAAGTGGTTTATCTTAATTGATTTCCATTCTTATGATAGCTGAATGATCTTTATTACCAGTTATTATTTGAAATCTCTTTAGATCACATAATAGAAGATATACACCCCGGGTTAGCGTAGATTAGATGTGTTGTTTCTCATTAGATTACAATAGCATAGAGTTAGTTTAAAAACCTGAATTAAATTAGCTTTAAGTACTCTTAGATCAGCATCATCCAACTCTACACACACACACACCCTTAGATTGGGAAACTGGTACCATTATCCCCAGTCGGACCCGCTATACCAAACGGATAAGGAGCTGCCAACCAAGGTCCGGACCGGGTGGGTATCCCCCTTGTTGTCGACCCGATTTTCAGGGCTTCAACAAGACCCTGGGCTCACATTACACAAGTCCAGGTTGCATGGATTATTTATACATGACTCTTTTGATTGGATGGCTGCGACCATACTTGAGTCTTTCTGGATGGTTGCGACCATACCTATGTTTTCATATGGTTTTTTCGACTGGATGGCTGCATCCATACCACAGACTAGTTCTATTTGTCTTTTGGATGGTTGTGCCCATACCTCACTTACTATTAGAGATATCAGTTGTACTTGCGTCTTTAGGTGCTCCGCGATGGTGTTCCAATTTAGTTATGGTTTTGTAAAGCATTTCACCCCTCCTACTCTCTCGGCCTTCATGCTTTAGGGGGCATCTATTACACAATATTTTGTCATCGACCTCGCGTCCCCTGATCCTGGATAGATTCAGTCCTTGAAAGACATCTGCACTTTGTCATATACCAAAATATGTGTCCAAATCCTCCATATTACTCAAGAAGACTGCCTAAGTTCATTAATCTTGAAGTTGACCCATTTTTACACATGTTTCAAAATCGTTGTAGGTCATCAGTATCCTGCCTGCGATGATAGCCCAAAATGAACTAACGCCTTGTTATCTTGTCTCTGAGTCTCAGTGTTTGACTTGCGATGACCTAGATATGGCGAATTAGTTCAAGCACAATACTTCTGGGTGGTTCTGGAGCTGGTTGTTGGGTCAAAGAAGTTTTCCTCTCCTCATTCGAGATGGTTTTTCCGCCTTTTGAGTAACCTCCCATGAAGATAATCTTCCTCTCCCCTCATTTGTGGAGGCTCCTCCTCTTATAAAAGCATCCTCCATGGTTATGATCAGCTAGTTAGCTAGTTCTTGGTTTGTTGGATTGATAGCTTACAGTTTGGATTGCTGATAGCCTAGCAATAGCTTGTGAGGTATGAGAATAGTCTTTCATGTTGTGAAATGATAGTGTGAAATGGTTTTGCAAGAAGGAAGCCTTGTTGTGATCACCTTAGTTTCATACTTGTGCTTTTGGGTGAGAGAGAGTCACTAGTCTTTCTAGGAGACCTTTGAGAGTGAATTCTTATGGAGACACACTGATCGGACCCTTCAAGGAATCTTGCAACATCAAGGCATGGTTGTAAGCTTTATTGTTGTTTATATTAATACAATCAATAGTTATTTCCTATATCATGTATGAAATGTATGTTGATAGCTTATGGTTCCTTGACTCTATAAGTAGATAGTTCGTTGTTGTGCTCTATTATGTGTTTTGTTGTTTTCATATGTTGTTTCAGGTGAATCATTCATTAAGGAGAAGAAAGCGATAGCTAAAGCGACGTGATGAAGACTTCATCAAACATCGGTATAAGGTAGGCCTCTTTAACAATAACTATTTAAGGAATTAGTTATTGTCTTTGTCTTGATGTGACTAGACCCACTCTAGGGCTAGAGGGGTTGTCTCTATCTGCAGAGGGAGCATACCTGCATCACACACCCCCAAAGGCTGAGGTAGAGGGGATAGATGCTACACCAGTTTATGAACAAATACTTATCTATGATTGAATGTTTCATTAGGACTATAAGCTTAACTTTAATTGCAGTGGAGTATAAGTTGCTTTGCAAGATGTGAAAATTTATTTGGGGATGTTTTATCGTGAAATTAAGATACAAATGTAAACAAGGCTTTTCATTTTTCTCTTGAGATATGGATTTTTGGTTGGGATATGGCACCACCATGGAGATAGCCACGACTTAAATAATCATATTAAACTCGACCATGTCATCATAAATTGGGATTTTTTTTGGGTATCCCATATGAATCCATGAGCCCACTTGACACATAACTACTAATAAACATCTGGGGGTCTATGAATTGTCCTTCTCTCAATAAAACGGGTCACAAACAAGGGTATTTGATCCTTGGAACTCTTATTTTTCATAGATTTCACATTACTTCGATCACCAATTGAGATGGCCTTCGAGACATCATATATTGGGATTTTAAAAAGTATGATGGACGTTAATTTATTCATTTGGGAAAACCATTAGAACTTATATCTACTTTCTACCATGATGGAATCAACCCCGGAGGATGGAGAGTAGGAGCTAAAGTATATGCCATTTGAGTTTAGTTTAGGTGGTTGGGTGGAATCATTGTAATCCTCCCTACTTAAGTTTGAGTCCCATCAAATAACATGTGTACACTCTATAATAGAGTAACTATGTTGTGCTCTCAAGTGAATACGTTATTCCTCTGGTGATCCTAATGTTACCTACTAGAAATTTTTACATTCTAATCCAAAACCAAACAAAAGATATTATAATAAGAAAATTTATCTGGATTACCAGTTACACTATCATAACTAGTAAATTGTATGCCAATCAAGAGTTGTCATAACACTAGTACAAACACTTGATGATTTTATTAATGTTGTGTGATTGACATGTATTATTGATCAATGAAATTTGGAATCCCTATTTTCAATGGAAATCTAAAAAGAAAAGGTGCTTCTATTGTTGTTTATCCATGAATTTTCATGGATATTCCATTAGATAGTTCATCACAACAAATCTACTAAACTATACTAGAAAAGCTAAAATCTACACTATAAGGGTTAATTTTTCCTTAGATATTTGGATTCATTAATCATTGTGACATGCTTATGCATGAAATATATGAACTATAGAAAATAGAGAAAATAAACAAATATAATCACTCACAACTATAATAACAAAAGATATGACCTAAGGAATCCTAACAAGAAAACCCATAATTAAGATGATGTTGCTACACTCTCTCTTTCTATGAATGGAACTGGATGAAAGTAAAAATAAGTAAGACATATGGCCCATGGGTTGCTATATTGCACAAAACCTCTCTATTTTCATGCTCTCTATTCACTCTTAGCTACTATGCTCATATGTGGAACAAATTTCCCTCAAATAGACTAGTTCCTTTCTAATGCGTCACAAGGTCAATATTGAAAATCAAGAGGGTTCAAACATGTATGGAATAAGGCATATATATTATTAGAAATATTCTCTAACCAACTGATATCACTGTAAAACTTCCTTAAAAAAATTTGGATAACTTACATGGTTTCTCAATTCTTGTATCAGTCATGGTCAAGTCATGGTCAAGTCATGTTCAAGTCACCGTGTCTTTAGTGATTTCGCAACGTAATCCCATTTGCCAGTTTCGCAACGCAATCATGGTTAAGCAGTTTCGCAGCGCGTCATGATTAGACAGTTTCGCAGCGCATCATCAGAATTTAAAACTAACAGCGCTGCGAAATCATGAATTCGTGCATTTCGCAGCGAATCTTTCCCGAAATGTCAAGTCCGTAGGTGAGTCATCAATTGTGTCCACTCATGTCAGTTTGTGTACCTCTTGTATCACATTTGAATGCTCATTTGCCACTACCCCACCAATAGATCTGTTGATATGCACAAAAATATCATTCCCAAGAGATTTTACTGTGCATAGACCTTAATGATGGTCGTAAGTGCTGCATGAGTGACAAGTCTGCCTGATTATGTATTGAAGTGTTTCAATGAAAGAATTTGAATTTCAAGCGAGGTTGATTTCAAGCGAGCCTGATTACAAGCGAGGTTGAATTAAAAAAGAGCTGAATCACCATTTCGACCGGAGCCGTTAGACTTTGTGTGTGAAGATCTCGAAGGGAAAAATGGAGAGAAAAGAGCACAGATCCGGTAAATGTCAGAGGACTGAACCTGAAGGCCTGGACATAGCGTTGAGGGATGAAGGCGTGAAGAAAGCATTCAAATATGCCGGGTGCTGGAACTTTTGCAAAAAAGCTACAAGGAGGACATGCACAGGTAACTAAAGAATTTGCGCTAAACTTCACTGGTTTAAATTCAAAGATAGCTATGCTAGAACTACAGGTTTCTCCAGAAGTAATATCTGCTGTGACAGAGATCCCAAGAGGACGGGAAGAATGGTTTAAAAATTTTAAGTTTGATATGAATCCTTGTAAGGAGTTTTTAAAGGAGGCATATGTAAATGAAGACTTAACAAAAGCAGTGCCCAGAAATTATGTCAAGGAACATTATGCTCTTCTTCTCACCTGCATACAGAAATATTTGACCTGTGAAGGAAGGTACAATAAGGTCTATTCTTACCATTTTAAACTGCTTTTGCATTTCACTGGGAAAGTCTCCATAGACATTCCTTTTTATTTGTTTCGCAGTTTGAGTAAGATGTGTGATAAGGTGCAGCTGAGGAAAGAGGACTGTGAAACCTCTTTGTTTCATCATGGTTTGATTAAGTTGCTAGTTTTAGATGGCCTCCAAAAGATAGGCAGAGACTGGAATTCGTTTCACTGTCGATCCCTTTACTAAGTGGGGTATTGATTTTACGACTTGTCATTCGCCTTCAGCAGCGAATCACAAGTATATTATCGTGGCCGTAGACTACTTCACGAAGTGGGCCGAGGCCATGCCCACTTATAAAAATGATAGTGAGACAATGGCATTGTTCCTTTTTAATCAGATTATCTCAAGGTTCGGTATCCCAAGGGAGATTTTTACTGACCATGGCAGTCATTTCCAGAATCAACTAATGTCTGAATTGGCTCTCAAATTAGGTTTCCAGCAGGAACATTCGTCTCCTTATTATCCTTAGGCCAATGGACAGGTCGAGGCAGTAAACAAAACTCTTAAGGCGATCCTACAAAGGATAATTGATAAAAATAGATCCAATTGGCATCTTATGTTGTATCCGGCTCTATGGGCATACCGAACCTCCGTCAAGAATGCTACAGGTTTTACACCTTTTCAGTTAGTTTATGGGTTGGAATCTATCTTTCATGTCGAATGTGAAATTCCATCTCTTAAGTTAGCTATTGAGCTCCTTCCAGAGACCTCTCATCTCGAAGAGCGCCTCCTTCACTTGGAGCATCTCGATGAGTAGTGTCGAGATGCAGCCACAGTAAACGAGGCTCATAAGAAAAGGGTTAAAACCCAGTATGATAAAGCTGTCCATCCTCATGTCTTTTCTGAAGGTGACCTCGTCTTGGTCTACGACCAAGATAAGGACACCTTGGGGGAAGGAAAATTCAAACCTATGTGGTACATTCCCTTCATAATTAAACGGTTTTTAACAAAAGGGTTGTATGAGTTAATTGATTTCGAAGGAAAAAAATTGGAGGAACCCTGAAACGGGCTCTACCTTAAGGAGTACTTTGCTTAAGTAGCAGCTAGGCAATGGCTTCTTTGTACATTATGTATATTTGTACATATTTTTTCGAGAGTTTGTGATATCAACACTTTTTGGTCTTCTTTGGTAGGTGTTGATGGATGACTTGGTCTATTTTGGATTCGCCGATGGTGCTAGTTGGCACACTCAGAATCTCGCTTCCGCAGCTTGGGTACTGTATTATCCAACTGGTCAATTGATGGTATCAAGGGGAGTATGCATCAGTCCCACTTCAAACAATATGGCTGAGTATACTGTCGTCATTAATTTTCTATCTGAGGCAATTTCTCACGAAATCGACTCGTTGGTAGTTTATCTTGATTCACAATTGATAGTGTCACAATTAAATAACATTTATCGGGTAAGGGATCCATATTTATATTGCGAGTATTTAAGGGTGAGGTTGTTGCAAAGATCATTTACTTATATTAATTATTGTCATATTCCAAGATCTCATAATTGTTTAGCTGATTCTATCGCTAATCAAGCATTAGTCTGGCACATCAATCATTCATCACAATAAATTAAGCATCAAAAAGTCAAACTGTATATATCATAAAGCGTCTTGAGTGTACATAAGTCTGTTAAAAATATACAAAATTGGGACTCAAATGCCCATAATCATGTCCACTATGTCTAGTTCCCCAGCTCAGGATGAGCGGCTAAGTAGGCAACTACTGCATTGGCTACACGCCTAAAAGTGCAGACGCAGTCACGTGGCATGCCAACCACATGATGCTGCATCTCTATAGGAAGGTCCTCTACCACCGCCATCAGCACTCGGTGGGTCAGCCTCACCAAATGCCGCTGAATTGTGTGTAGGGTTCGCTCCGTGGCTGCAGCTGCCTCTTCGGCCCCTTGGCCGCGATGCTTGTGCTGTGGGAACTCATCTGGTCGTACAGGCCCAATATCTGGAACATGATCATTATATTAGTCATTTGAATCCTATCAAAAACATTTTTAAATTTCATTATTATATTTGAAAAATAAAAAAAATCATAACATCAAAAATCACTTACCAATGTCGCCCCATGCTGTGGTCGGTGGTAATGCTAGATCGGGATCTCCTCGGAAATCTAACCCAGCATAGGGGTAGTCATCAATGGTGATGATCTACTGATCCCACCAGGAAAAGAAGTCATTGTCGAAAGCAGTCCGTGGGACCTCCCCACCTCCCAAACGTTTCATCAGGTTAGCCCACCTGCCCATTCGAGGATATCGTGGGGCGCTGATTGAAACTGGTACTCTGGGACGAAGTGCATGGACTCTCGAAGAAGAAGAAAGAACAAAAAATAGTCCCATAACCGAATTTTTTGGTCTGTCCTCTCTTGATAGAGGTGAGTTGGCTTTTCATGCTAGCTAGAAGAGGAGTACACCAATCAAACATAGTGGTGAGACAGTCAACTTCCACGCTCATGTTTAGCCATGATGCCTGATGCAGAGATGCGGATCCGTTCACTCGAGCTATGATGAACAAGATTATCCTCAATGGTAGACTCGCCACATGTGTGATGGAAATATGACTTCCGACTTTCTTTGGATGACCTGAGCAATATATCTATACGTAGTGCTCGATCGAGAGGCTGCTCCTTGTTCTCCCTCGGGAATGTACTACCTCTCCCCTTCGGGAAAGGCCCGTAATGAAATAGATATCTTCCACTTCTATCCTAAGTGGCATCTGGTCGATCATAAAAGCATCCTCCTCGATGTTCCAATAATCAAGAAGCATCTTGAGCAGACGTGTGTTTGCTTTCATATTTGGTAATTTGAAGAACTTGAGCAAACCACATCCCCATAATGCATCCAAAGCCTCCAGACTGTTCATAACTTCTTCATCTACTGTGGTATGCTCTCTTTCTCACCAGGTGACTATCATCCTAAAAGAAAAATCAATTGGAACCATTAGTTTTTATGTTTGAAATGTCTGTGGCGTATATGCGGGTCCCTTTACACACAGTTGCATGTAGGGCCCGCGTGTACACAGGTTTCATATTACCAACCTGTGTATACGCCACAAAGAAAGTTTTGGCGAAAAACTCAACGGTAAAACATTAATTAAAACTTCTAAAAATAGTCACAATCAATTACAAGATAAGAATGAGAGTTACCTGGAGACTTTGGAAGAATTTGAACGGTTGAATTTGGCGTATGGGAAATTAGCTCCTTTTGCTCCACTTCTTTGCTCTCAAACTCAAATGGTGAAAATGGTGAGTCCAAAAACCTTTTTATAAGCTTTGAAAATGTCAATTTTGTTTCAAAACTCGATTTTGTTTGGTCTCATGTAACTTTTAACTTGGGAGCTTGGAATGTCGAGAATGGTTTGATTTTCAGGACGTTTTGGACGTTTTTGACAGTTTCGAGACGGTTCCATGACTGCTAACCTGTCATGGCAGGTATCATTTTCTCACTGGCATATAGGTTAGGGAAGCCATTTTTTCTATTGCATCGTTCATACTAGCCTCCATTTTTCGATACAGTTGCCATAGGGTCAATCCCATCGTGTTATGGTTCGCAAACCATCTTCACTCGTTGATTCTTTAAATCATGACATGATGGTAGAGCCATCCTTTACATGGCCATCCTAGTTAGCACCTCACTAACATTTGTTGCCCATGTTGCTCCGATTTGAGTAGGCTCGGGAGTCCTCTATAGTCCCACCATGACTTATACGATGAAGACTCATTCCTCTTTGCTTCTTCGTTTCGTTCTGGCCTTATACCCTATAGGCTCCTTTGTGTTGGGTTGTACCATTGCATTGCATTTTGACTATTTTCACTTTTTGGCCTTAAGCCGACTTCACTTGGACTCGTGTTTAAGCCAAATTTGGACCATGATGACTGCAAAATCAAACTTGCATACCTTTGACCTTTGCATCTTGACACACCTTGACCCGTGGAAGGAACACACCTTTGAGTGTCTCTGGCCAGTTTTCGCCTCCCTGCATTGAGCATAGGAATGTTCCAATCCCAAGAACTAGATCATCTGCTTCGCTGACACTCGTTCTTTCCACTGTACTATAGCATTCTTTTATTCTTTTTCCAGATTTAAAGAAAAAGACCAAAAAAAATAATATATTCCAAAAAAGAGCAGGAACGGGACAATATTTCCATTTATTGTTGGAAACTAGAGTCAGTCGTGTCGCCCCTGAACAAAGCACTCGAAACAAAGTCTCCTCCATTTGGGTGGGATTTAGTTTGACTTAGGTATGCCTTAACCTTGTTATTGAGTCAGTTCTCCCCCGATTGGTCATCTCTTCCAATCATATGGAGGGTTCATTTGTGCCTCTTGCGCAACGAGCTTATACAGAGTCATCATATGCTGCCACATAGTCACATTGAGTCGTGCTTTTGTTCAAGGGAAGTTAGCCTGAGTCGGCCTCTCTGCGGTGTCTCTTGACTTATTTTTCAGTCGGCCATCCCTGGTTATCAGTGCTATGTCTATCATCTCATCAGTTATATTGGTCCTTTACTCGTGCCGGTTTGAGAAGGTCTCCATTGACTTCTTGTTGGCGGGTCTTGTCCTTATCGACGACGACATCTTGCTCTGAGGATAGGCCTAGAGCTGTACCTTGGCCCTATTTTCATTATTGATAGGTCACCTTGTGCTTAGCATCGATCAGTATCATGGGTCTTTGACTAAGTGGCTTCCCTTGTGTTCGACATCATCTTACATTATCACACATTGGGATTCGTGCAGTACCTTGGTGTCCATTTGACCCTATTGGTGGATACCTTGCCTTTGTTTCAGCTTTCATTATTGGATGGTTCAGAGGGTTTCTGTCGTGCGCCAGCCACATCTTGTGTACGCCGGTAACGTACTTCAGTTGGGTTACTACATCTTTTTCATTCGATTCCTTCCACATTATTGGCCTATGGGTTACACTCGCGCTAGATTGATGGAGGATGCCTTAATGCCTTCCTTCTAGCGGATCTTTCCCTATCGACTTCAACTCATTTCTCTGGGGCAAAGACCTAGAGTTCATTTGGTAGTACCTTGGGGTTTGCAGTCATTAGTGGCAGATCCTTCGCTATCGTTAGTGGGGAACCATCATTGTCTCTTGATCGATAGATTCTTACAGGTGTTCGACTCCAGATCATCTATTCACACTTGTTGGATTGTACTAGGTACCTTGACGCTCATTATCATTATCGGTGAGTAGTCTCGCGTTTGTTAATGATATACATCAATGACCGATAATCAAATTATTTCTCACATGGTCGACTTCAGATCATTTATTCCCATGCTGTAGAAATGTACCACAGTGGTCGGTGAAGACCTCAGGTTGTATCAGCATTCGTTGGTTCACTTGACAGTTGCTCCTGTTGCTGCTAGTAGATAACACTTCACCTTATATGTTGCAGTCATTCATGGCGACATTTTATATGCTGGCACCTGAGTTTGCAGTGTAGTACCATCT
>APFE030776573.1:12429-45175 GCA_000404065.3 Pinus taeda
TCCCAACTAAAAAACTACTTTGGGAGAAGTATAAAAAGGCTTCTATGGGAAGGCCAAAGGGAGGAGAGAAGAGAGAGAAATATTACTATGCTGAGATTTCCCTGACCAGGTCTGAATATCCTTGTGCCTCTTGCACTTCCCCCATTCTATAGGAAACCCTTGTTTCCTTATGTGTGTTGATGATTTCATACTACTTGAGATATCATGGAGTAAGTCATGGAAGGAGTTTGTTAAAGGCTTGAGACTGGACGAATCCAGGAGACGGTTCTGCTTGGAGCCTGTGAAAGGACGAATCAGGTGAAATTATTCCTTTTCTATACTTTATTTGTCTATAATAAAAGAAACACGTCTTTGCTCCTGATATAGATCTTCCTCATGTTATGATATTCATATTATGATTCATATGTGAACGGTTGTTTAATTGCATAAATAACTACCTTTCCTTATAATATGAAGAGGGTTTCTTTATGATGTTTAGTCCATATATTTCTGTACTTTCTTGAGTTGATTGTTTTACAGGTCAAAGGAGCAAAGGAACTCCAAGAAGGGTTTGGACCCTGGAAGGCTCTTTTGAAACGTAGGACCTCAGGTACACCCCTATCGTAGAGTTTGCTTATAGTAGCATTATGATTGCATGGAATGTGTGTTTCTTTTCATAGATAACCTCCATTCTGCTAGGGTATTCACCCAAGACCCTAGGGGAGTTTATCCCACAACAATCCTTTGGTTAAATTCCTTTATGACATGTCTAAGTTATTTTAGCTTCTCAGGGGAGAATATGCCCTTGGACCATTCACCCTCAACTAAAATCCTGTATGGCTTTGTAGGTGAATTACATCTATCTCCTTTGGTCAAATTCCTTTATGCCCCAGCCAAGTCTTTATGGAAGCTAATCCCTTTTGGCTTCTTAGGAGAAGATTTGTCTAATCTTGTAATTTCCCCTAGCCATTCACCTATTTTCAAAGTCCTTTATGACCCAACAAAGTCCTTTTGGCTTCTTAGGCGAGTTTATCCATCTCCCCAGGTAAAATTACTTTATTACCTATCCAAATTCCTTTATGGCTTCAAGACATGGCCTGCCTTGATACTGCAAAGACATCAACCCTCCCTCTCAATGAGGGAGACCTTTTGCATCATGCTAAGCTTGTCTCTGTAGTATACAAACTTCACTCTAGACAGTGGCTTGGTGATAATTTATACAATATGCTCACCTGTGTATATGTATTGGAGCTCCATTTCTCCTCTCTACACCATGTCTCATATGAAGTGATAAAGTATCCCTACAAGTAGTTTTTGTATCCACACTACTTCCTTACTTGTGGCACTGGTTTCAATATACTCTGCCTTTTCTATATTTAGTGCAACACAATTCTGTTTCTTGTTAATCCAACATAGTTGAGCCCAAGTTGAAGCAACATCCCTAGGGTGTTTTTTTGTCCTTTGTACTCTCTTCTCAATCTAACTTATTAGACATCTACAACCTCACTCCACCATCTGAGACATATCTCAAACCATATCCAATTATACCATGCATGCAATTCAACACATGCTTCACCCTAACCCACTGTACATGCCTCGATTCAACCATAAAATTCCTTAGGGTGCTTACTGCAAAGTAAATATCTATCATGATGTTAACTAGGTACATCAAGGATCCAACCCACTGCTTGTACATCATGATATCCATTAAATTTGAATCTCCAATCCTAAGAAATAGTGTATCTAGCCAAAATCCTTCATTTCAATCTCTGAGGTCAACTCCATCTGACATTGAAGCATGTCTTCTTGTAGTAGTCTTGACTATTCCTTTGTAATGAAAGCAAATCCTCCTACCACTACTTCTCCCTCTGTCATGTAATCAAGTCCTTACACCATTATTGCTATCTTTATCTTGTAAGGAAGTCCTTTTTCTAGTTGACATGGTCTCCTCAAAGAAGGCACACTAGTCCTAGAGACCTAATTTTGTCTCTAAGAATCTTGACAATCTCAACCCTTGACATCTTCTAGGAAAATTTCTCTTTTCACTCTGCCTGACAATATGATCCCTCAAAACTACAAGCTCTTCCTATCATTTGGAAAAATCTTGGATGTCTTAATAATATGTATTATTTCTTCCTTTCACACACTAATCACTTTGTTGAGTATGTTCTTGAGCCTTTAGGTCATATAATAAATTGATCATCTAGCGAATGGAGTAAAAATATCCTTGCAACCATCTGCTACAAGAATCATTGCCTTGGAAGCCTTCACGATGTACCTTCAAAGATAATTTAGGAGATAATGGAAGAAATAATTATAACCAAGCAAAAAATACAAAGACATGAGGTTGACCAAGGAATACAAACACTAATAATAATAATCAAGGGAGAAAAATATGAATTACCCATCTCTTGATTTAGAAGGAAATTGTTGAGGGTTGTAGGGAATTGTCAACTCCCTCTTAATCCACGCTTCCTTGCAGAAACTAATGAAGTCCATATTTAAACTTATCAATCTTGGATTCCCTTGTCTTCTTCTGAGGTGGATGATCATCCCCATATTCAACATTAGTTCTTGATGTATGTTGCTTTCCTTTCCTTTTTCTTGCATGAATTGTAAGGACTAGCGTTACTTCATCTTGTTGATTTATCAAGTTGCATCTACCATTCCAAGTCTTTATATGGGGTTTCATCTCACAAACCCTAGGACTTTCAACAAGCATAAAGATTCTAAGATAAATACATTAAAAGAGACTCCTTAAATACCTATCTTGACTGGTGCCAATATTTTAGGTGCTTCTTTATCTTTATGCACATTAGCATTCCCCTTATCCAATGATAGTCTACTTTCGTTTCTTGGTTTTATAGATTATGAATTTAGATTTGTAGAAAGGGATCCACTAGTTATCATAATAATTGATGGTCTAAGAACATTCCAATCAAAGCCATTCTCATCCAGAACAGTTTCCATGGCCTTGTTATCTATTTTTAGATGCCTTTCCCTAATTTCCAACCCTTGGCCACCACACATACCTATGTGTAGCCCTTTATCTACCCATGGACTTGATTTACAGTCCCATGACCCTCGTCTTCTAGGGATGGTATACCTTAGCTAGTATTTCTAGGCCTCCTCTAGCCTCAAGTGTGCTACCGAGATCCTTAAATCATCCTTTCTTCTCTTGTCGCCCTCGACTATAGGCTTCAACCTTCCTTTCTTCCATTGTTTAGCCCAGAACTAGGGATATGATTTGTCCTCTATCAAATTTACACTTCAAGGATTTTTTTAGGCTCTTGACCTTCCTTCCATCCCTTCATTCATTACTAAAGGGACTCAATCATCCTTAAATACCCTCAATTTTCTCTACTAGACAAAATTTCCCTCTCGACTTACTTTGTTTAGCTTCCATGGACCTTTGCCTTGTATCCCATTTTTTTCTTCCATCCTCTCTAAGTCCTGACACATATATGCAAAAAACAATTGGGCCTATGGCCCAACAAAATTCTTCTTCCAGCCTCAAACCTTATTCCTGTGGCCCTAACTATGACCTAACTCAACCTTCTTTCTTCAGCAGTTCAACGTAGCTTCCATACAATAGACACATCCTTGAACAAACCTCCAAACTCGGATACCTTCTTTAGGCTATGACTCGTTCTAGGGAAGATCTCCTTGAACATTCATAGTCCATTACATTGTTTCTTAGGCTGACTTCAATGGCTACTCCTTTAACAAGGCTCTGATTTCATGTTGAATTTTTTGCAATAAGCACATTACAATCCAATATTTTGATTTGATAATTACTACTAATGCAGTTTAACAATTTATCTTTATGTCATTGATATCATTGAGTAATTATACAAACAAAATATCAATAGTAATGCAGCAAAAAAATAAGATCACAAAGATACAACCATGCACAATAGAGAAAACAAATATTCCTCGGGAAACCCAAAGTTGGGAGAAAACCCAACAACTCTTCTTCTAGGAGAAATTATTATTCAACAAGGTTTACCATTCTAAATTGTCTAGAAATCTGTGCCAAAATCCAAGTCCAAACTTCAATAAATTCATCCTTTGTCTACTCCCTCGTGTGACTGTGATAAAATAGATATGATCATCATGATTCATTGAAATGAAGATGTCACATTGTAGATATATGCAAGTTGAATGGGTGCATTTACCCTAAGAGACATATCCCTTCATGAGTTGGGTTTACTTTTCCTTTTTTATCCTACATGAAGCCTAATAAAAAGTTGAATTTTTATTTTATTTTCATAAATCTTCTAAGATGACTTAAGAGGTCACTTGGCATGAAAGAATACCTCTCGATGCTACACAAAAATCAACATTTTTTTACCATACATCCACTTTCCACCATGTCATCATTCTACTTCTCTAGAGTATGCTTTGACTCTTTATTTAGAGCCTTGGACCATGTCATCGATGCCACATGGTGTAATACCCTTAGTTTGACCCAAGTTGTATATTGTATATGTATAGATGTTGTATAGGGTGGTGAGCTAGTAAGTTGAATGGCCTATCACATTGGTTGACCTAACCTAAGATTTGATTAACTTGTCCATATAATAAAAAATCTTGTTACATTGGTTAATTACTTGATTATGTTGATTTCCTAGATAGTGTGCTTTTGAGGAGACTAACATGTAATTTCTTGGGCAAGAATTCCTATATTGTCTTTAGCTAAAGAGAATATAAATATAAAGGTCAGAGAGCTTCATAATGAAAAATGTACATGTACCCCAATGGGGATGTTATGATGTGAATTAAATGTGCCCAAGATTTGACGAGACCTCTCACCATTATTGGGCATTGGGTAATCTAGTGCTCCTAGTATGTTTTACGACATGTGCTTAACTGCTTCTCAAGGATCCATTAAATATGACAATGTGTCTATTTAATAATACATATGGGTTTTGGTGTAATGGAAGTCATGATTCCAACAAGTTATATCATAGCTAAAGGTATCAAATTTGAAACACACCCAAATTGCGTTGGTGGGGATATTGTTGGGAATTGGATAATACAGTGCTCCCTATGTGTTTCACAACATGTGCTTAATTTCTTCTTGAGGATTTGTTAAATTTAGAAATGTGTCTGTTTACTAACACCTACGGATATGTATTAATGACAATCCTGATTCCAACATCCACTGTCCCCTTACACGTGCCACCACCTCTAGGAAAAATTATGGGACCTTTCCTCCCAAGGAGGGAGTTAGAGACACCTTGGCACAATTATTTTATATGCATCTAGGTGAATCAACATTTCTTTAGTATGATCCTCATCCTTGGTTGTTGGCTCAAGATATTTTGTATCCTTCACCATCCCCTCCTATTAGTTCCCTTTCCCACCATGTTCTTAGACTCCCTTCTGATTTCTTGGGTGAGTTTCTTCCCATCTACTTCATTGAGTGTCCTCCCTCCCCTGTCAATTTTTTCTGAATGCAAAGGTTTGGTATTGAGCATGTCACTAGAGTAACCTTCCAAGAAATTTGTCATGGCCTCTCTATTTCATGTTCATCTCATGCAACTGCCCTCCCATATCTATCCTAGTCTTTGTGATGTTTTTCTATCGCCAATATCCATGAGTTGTTAGGGAGCTCATTGTCGACATGGAACTGGTGATCATGGTGCTTTAGGGGGATCTAGGGATGCTTATGAGAAGAGTATTTAGCCCAAAGCTTCCATGCTAACACACCTATGGAAAATTGGGAAGAATTCTCTCTCATGGAGGAAGAATTTTTTCATGAAAGGATGGTCACATTCGATTCAAACATCATGGGTTCTAGTCATAGGTAATTCACGAGGCCACTAAAATCACTATCTACATACTGTTGATTTGTATTGGCACGTTAAGCTTCTATTAGGAAAAATTATGGTTGTGTTGATGATGCTGGACCTACCAACATCTCAAGGGGATCTCCCCGGTAAGAAGTCCCAATTAGATCTCAGACCATTTGGTGTAGGAGTCCCAACAATGGGTTGTAAGGTAATGCCTTGGTTGCGATGTCACACAGAGGAAAGTAAGATAACTCTGTCAGTAGAAAGGGTGTGACTGATGTAGTGAGTCAAAGAAGGTGTATGAGAGGTTCTAACACATAAAGGGGAGATGAGGGTGAAGGTGAGTTCCAGGTTGAAAGGGATCAGTCCCAACTTGGCTAGGAACACACAACAAAAAAGGACATGCACATCTTATGGTAGAGTAGTCCACTTAGATGTGGCAGTCAAAACATACAAGGTAAGATAACACATACGACAGTCATGAATCAGTCTGACATGAGTGCAATGGTTGTTACAGTAAGGTTCATGTGAAAGATCTATCTGGTGTCTAGCAGAGCAGCTGACACAAACAGGATAACATTAACAACATATACAACACATTAACAACAAGATTCATATAATTTCATACAAATCAGTTCATACACAAATACATAAGTTAAACAACATATATCATTAAGGAAATCAGAGCATTCCAACTACAATAACAACATATGCATGAAAATGTGTTGGCTCTTATTATATAGAGAAGTGTAAGTCACAATCATACAACACATCCATGTAAACCTACCAGTCCCAACAATGGAACATTACAGCCACATATGGCTGCTCCTCCAAAGAGATGAACTAGCTCCGTGTAGTGGAGAAGCCATTGTGCATTACAATACTATCCAAGCTTTATCCAAGATAGTGTTACCAGAAGCTTGTCTGACCAAAAGCCTCTACATGAGTTAAAAGAGACTATTTATAGCAAAGGGTGGGGTGACCCTTGACATTTCCCTTTATGACAATTCAACTACCTTCATGACTCTTCACCTACTTTATGACTGTTACATCCAACCATTGACACTTGACTTACACTTGACATGACTCAACATTACAATGCACATGTACTCATGTGAGACAACATAGCTTGAGCAAGCTTTGGAAGACATCACTAACACTCGGTCGACTGTGATGAGACCAACTCTTTGACATGCTTGTGATGGTGAAGGTGGTGAGATGATGCCAAGATTGGTCGTCTGTGATGGTGTGCATGCACCTTATGGTGACACCTTGTTGACTACAACCAGTGCATTTGTTTTACCTCTTCTTGCAACTCATCCACTAACATGCACATGGTATTATTGGGTATGTTTGCACTAGAAACATACTGATGCATAGTGTCCATGCTAATCTTCAAGTATGTGTTGGTGGTCATGTGAATCAACATGCAGAAGTACATGTTCAACCCCAGTTGGACTTGCTTCTTGTATTCACCTTGGTGAGTGTGTTGAATGGGTTGGATTGCACACATTCACTCAATGACATGCATTTTGTTGAATCCCTTGCATGCAATTAAAAACACTTCTCACCATGTCTGCTCCGTGTCAGCTGCTGGGATGGATCCTTAACTTGTACAGGGGAAGTTTCATCCATGAGTGCATGTTGCACCCACTGCTATTCCTATTCCTGTTGCAACTCATTTGTCTGTCTGTACAGCTTCATTTTCTTCCTGAGTTGCTGCTTCAACACATGTAACTCCTTTTTTCCATCTCCTACCTTCGCGTGATCTTCATGTCGTGTCGTCACTTCATATCTGGAGTCTCCAAAGTTGCTTTCATCATCAATGGACATGCTAAATATAGCTCATGGATACATCATTAAGATCTGGAGAATATCTATTGATGCATCCCCTGATGATGGACTCACTTGGTAGTCCAAAACGTTGGGTTCACAAAACTCTATAACAGGTCATTCCTCCTCTATCTAAAATTATCCTCAACTATATGGATTCATTATTTAACAACATCAAGTCCTACCATGGAAGGGATATGATGGCGCATCAGAATTCAAAAAATTAAGATTATCCAGAGCTAAATACCTTAAATATAGCTCATGGATACATCATTAAGATCTGAAGAATATCTATTGACGCATCCCTTGATGATGGACTCGCTTGGTAGTCCAAAACGTTGGGTTCACAAAACTCTATAACAGGTCATTCCTCTATCAAAATCAATGGACATGCTTGAGCTCGCAACCTTGTTCCACCTCCATGTTGTCAATAACCATCCTCTTGAATTTGTTGCATTCTGTGTGTTATCTTCAACTACTGTTCACGATGTTTCTCACTGTGATTATGCTATTGTCATATCTAAATGTCCTTGTCAATGAACAACTTGATGTCTTCATGTGTAGGAAAGTCTATGGACACTTGATCAACTGCATCCCAAGTGTGCTCTCAATGGTGTCTTCATCTCTGCTCTCCCGGAAACCATTGTACCTTTACTGCTGAGAGGAAGATGAACACTTGGGATAACTGGAGACATGGCAACACTCATGGCAAGAAAATTGTTAGTCAAAAACCAAGATGAACATGAGAACTGACTTGCAACATACTTGGGAGCATGATCATGAAGGTTGCACAATTTTGGCTGGGAGGTTAGGAGACCGACTTCTAAGACTGCACAAGACATAGTCTGGGCTGTTGGGAGACTGGCTGACTATTGGAACTGCGCAATGCATAGTCTAGTTTGGCTACTGACTGCTAGCCTAGGGACAAATTTGTGCAATTTCTTGGGCCAAGCAGCCACTATCCTCCAGAAATATGCAAAACAATCCTAGAGGCCAATGCTGAGTAGGAATGCACAAATTTGGAGAGAAGATGAGTCTTCCTTCCCCAGATTGCACAATGCAGCCTTGGTGAAGGCAGAGTCTGGGCCAAGGTTGGCTTGACTCGCCGATGGGCTACTAAAAGCAACTAAGATAGTAAATGCATGGCAACACTAAGTGATAACAAAAGTGATTGACAGTGCATGCAAAAATGAATGAAACATTCAACAAACAGATCGACATTCATGTGGGTGAAGCAGTTGAATAGTTGGGCGAATGTCCATGTAAAACAATTTCATGCATGCGATAGCAGTGAGATAGCAATGAAAACTGTAACAAAGTTAGGACAAGCTAGTATATATGTAACTGACAACAAGCGTTCAAAGAAATCAAGAAAATAATACTCCCCCAAGCAAAATCACAAAAAGCGACAGAAATGCAGCACAAGGCATGGGAAGCGGGCTTACCTCATAACAATTGAGCTGAAATGTGTTGAGTTCTCCTAGATGTGATGTGGGATGTCAGAGTAGCAAAGTTGATGTGAGGAATGAGCTCTACAGTGTCTGGTTGATGAGTTTTGATAACATCGAGGTTGTGACGTGCATTCCACAAATCTAGGGGAAGCAGCACTTGGTGGGAGGTTTCAGAATTGCTCCTTGCATGTAATCTCCAACTACTAAACATAAATCCCTAAAACAAGGGATGCCTTTTCATGTTGCCTTGGGAGAAGCAACCCATGCATCCAAGTCTGTTTTTCTCAGTCTTGGAGAGAACTGGTTGACTTAGTTGCACATGCAAGAGACTGCTCAACTGTTGGAGAAAAATGCACATTTCTCGCTGGGAGATGGGTTGGTTGCCCATGAGATGTTGGGTAGAGGATCCCCCACCGCACGTCTTTGGGTCTTAAAACCTGAGTTTTGGTCAATGTAATGTAAAGACTCCGCAAAGTATGGGCACATAGTGCAAATTGTATAATTGGGTCATAGGTTTGTCCGCCCTAAAATAATGTAATTTAATGTAAAGTTGTGTTGGCCTACCCACGGTCCGCAGACCATGGGATTGTATAAAGAGAGTGAGGCTCTAAATGTAAAAATGGCAAAGAAATAGAAGAATATATGAAGGCATGGTTAGAGTATAGAATTGGATCTGGAGTGTATTGGGTCACAATAGTAGTAGGGAGGGGCTCTGCAGCTGAGTGTGCAGAGGCCTAGTAGAGTCCGCAACTGAGTGTGCGGACCTCTACAACTGAGTGTGTAGGGCAGAGTCGGGCCTGTAATTGGATTGAACTTGAAAAGGATTATTAATAAAGATAAGTTTGATTGGGAGTACTATGCATCTGTTCGTTGATCTATATTTTGATGTTATGCATTATTTTTATCTGGTTATTTATATGTGCACACTTGATAAACTCTGGTATGAATGCTTATGTATGAAAATATTCTAAGTAACCAATGAACATAACCTAATTAATGAGACTTGGGTAACTAACATGAGTCACGCTATGGCTAGAGCTGTGCAAAGGTAGTAACACAAGAGGTAAAGTGCCCGCTGGTGCGTGTAGCCCAGTAAGCGCGAAGGTTTGATCGCGTCCCTATCACCCCATATCAGACATCCCTAGGGTGCAAAAACCTGGTTCTAGCACCCTCCCATACTACTTTGGGTGAGATCTCAGTCCACATTCCATGGACTGTTGCTGAAAGGGCCAGTAGTACTGGGATTTTCTTGGCTAAATCACTTCTAAACTTGGGTCAGGCCCCATTAAGCCAAAAAATGGTTCCGTTGCCAGGACCGGGATCTGCCTAAGGGATGTTTGATGTCGTGCCACTAAAAACCAACAAAGAAGGAAATTAAAGAGTGGTTGGACAAGAAGATTCATGAGTTCATGATATAGGAAAACAAAACTTCACAAGTATCTAAGGAAAAGTGGTTGGAGCATTACATGTATACGGAAATCCACGAAATTTTCTTTGCATCCTTTCTATCTGAGATGTATGAGTGGATCACGAAGTTAGTCGATAGAAAAGGCAGGTGTAGGTTCGACAAAATAATAGTGTGGACTCTGGAATTAGTGTGTAGACTAGAGGCATCAGAAGATAAGCTTGCACGAGTGGTGGACCATTGGATCGACCGGATAATAGGGGGATTTATCACTAAGTTTGTGGTAGACACGACTGTGAACTACAATGAAGTAGAATGACACTTTCTCAAAGGACTGCGAGGTAAGTATATTAAGTCTTTGAATACTTGAATTATGATGCTATTGTGTGAAAAGAGGGTCATGCGAATACATTAATGTTTGGGACAAAGCGGTGTATAATTATCTACAAAAGTAGAGAAGAATTAGAAAACAGTCCCTTAATTTCACCTTCGTGAGAAAGTAAGGAAGAGCTTGCTAAGGTCTCTCCAAGAAGCGTGGTTAGTTTGATAAGGTAGTGCATTCTACAGTTACCACCTCCACCCACAACACCACCCACTTCACCTCCCTCACCACCATATCCACCCAATCCACCTCCACCACCTCCATAGTTCAGTATGGCGAGTACAATCAAACTACCAGTATTAAGAGGAGTAGGGAATGAAGATCCGGACCAATTTTGGTTCGTGGTAAGAGCAGTATGGGAAGCGCAAGTTGTCACAGATGAAAATATTAAGAAGGCTACATTAGTGAGTGCTCTGCAAGACCACACATTGACATGGTATATCAAGAACTCTAACAACCAACCAAATGTAGGGATAACATAAATCCAGACCATGCTGAACAGGGAATTCAGCAGGCTGAAATTAGAAACACAATAAATCATCAGGTTTAAAGAAATCACGATGCTCTCAGGCAAGACTCCCTGGGATCTAGATCAGCGACTGAAGAGTATGATCCACGAAGCCAATGTGACACTAACGAACAAACAACATTGCACATGCTTTATGGCATCTCTAACATCACACTTGAGGATGACACTGTCATAATAGAAACTTTCCACCTAGGTCGAAGAGTTGGAAATGGCGATGAGGTTGCATGAGACCTCGATACAAGACCCTGGGTTGGGAGTTTAACAAATCCACATGCAACTACAAAATCTATGCCTGGAAATGAAAATTTTGAAGCAAGATAGGGCACTATAGCTAGAGGCGCACGAGGAAATATGGTGCATAAAATGCAAAGGCTAGGGCCATGACAAGGATCACTGTCCAGTGTGCGCAAACTACTTAGTAGGAGGAAGGCCAATGCTGTTAAGACTAGAGGCATAGACAGGGCTGGGTACGACACCCACATTATGGTGCATGATATATTAGATAGGAGGAAAACACATGATGAATAATTGTCATTTGTTGCAAAAGTATACACAGACACCCAACCAGTTGTTTTGTAATTTCTACACGTCGGTAGGCCACGATGAGCGCACTTGTTGCAACTACGAGCTAAAGATGGATTAGACCCCAGCCGACAGGATGCAGACAAAAACACGAGCCCTCGACCCAGCTGCGGGGATGGTGCGTGCTAGATTTTAGGGGTGAGGTCGAGGACGAGGAGGAATGGGACCAAGAAGGGGTCCCAGACAGTTAATTTGTTACAATTGTGGAGGACCAGAGCACTATGGCCATGATTGTACCAACCTGATGAGGATATCCTATTCGTATTATGCTTAGTTTGGTATTGAAACAATAGATTGTCCTATGTTGATCTTACAAATGCGTGAAAAAGGGGTATTACAGCCTCCTCCGACTCAGAATATACAAATGATGAGGTTTGAACCACGCAAAGAAGACCCAAATGTGAACATGATGCTCAGAAGCGGCGCGATCACGGGGGAGGATAAGGGGAAGCAACCAGAGGAAGATACATGGGTTCGCAAGGCTCCTGCAAAGGAACCTAAGTTTGACTTAGAACACGCAAAGAAGACATTCATGGAAGCTAAGAAGAGCTCCGTGGAGGCCTCCACTTCAGGTAGTAAGGATCAACCAAAGCCAGGAATGGATCCTTCAATGCTTACTACCTTTCTAGAGACATGCATGAAATTGCTGTGCGACAATAAGGCAGTTAAAGGACTATAGGAACTGATCACCAGGTGTGCGGGGTCAGGGGAACCATGCGTTTTTTGGAAATTGGGGAAGAATGCTTTGCACACTAGAAGAGAAATGAGGTAGATTTGGGAATATGAAATGGATCAGGTAATCCTAGATCTAGGTTCAGACTTGAATGTATTATCGAAGCAAACATGGGAATGTATGGGCAGGCCTGCGTTACAGTGGTCCCCTATTCAATTATGAATGACGAACCAACAAAATATTTTTCCCATAGGAAGGTTGCAAGGGGTAACAATTGATATTGAAGGCGCGAGCACATAGACGGATTTTGAAGTGACAGAGATTGTCGATGACAACAATCCCTATCTAGTGTTGTTAGGAATAGACTGGGCCACCAATATGAATGGAGTCATCAATCTGAAGAAGCACAAAATGTTCTTCGAGAAAAAGTCGTTATGTGTAGTAGTCCCACTGGACCCGGTCGAAGGATCGCGTTATATTGAACCTGTGTGCGATGATGATAGTGACGATGAGTTGTATTGTATATAATATAACTACATGAGACTAGGATTAGGTGAATCCAACTGCAGATGGTAGAATCTCATGGGATCACGAAATTTCTTGCACTTCAGATTTAGACGAAGAAGTAGAGCAATGACAGAATCGGTTACACGAAGTAACGACACTGAATTGCAACATGATGATTAGATCACTGTGTTGCATGACAACAGAGGCAAGAGAGCTACCAACATATGATGGATTGACCACGATGGATGAATTCCTGAGCAAATTTGAAAGCGTGGTACCCAAACAACAATGGTTTGATGTGTTGAAGTGGGCACTACGCGCAACACCCGCACGATGGTGGGGTACACATCAAGTCAATTTTGAGGACTGGTGCGGATGTAGAAGGATGATACACCTATAGTTTGGAAGCCCCCAGCCTTGAATAAGAGTCAGTCAGCCAGGGTGGAGCAACTTGCATGCCCATCTGTCTCGATGCATATAGACATGTGCTGCACAACCCACACAAGCACACCCCAAACTCAGGATCGAAAGTCAGAACAGGACGCAACAACATGAAAGGTGATGCACACCACAAACCTTCCCCGAGGAAGCATTCAATAGGGTATGTGGAGTCTTGAACAAATTTCACTAGGTGCGATGATATGATTGGGACCTACGTGTACTAGCGGTTCGATGGGCCTATAAGGCCAGGTGCAAAAACTTGAGCGTGGAAACGATTCTAAAACTGAAGAGCAGAGACAAGACCATAGTTTTGGAGGAAAGGAATCCTCACACAATAGCTCTCATAGTTGGGATAGTGTGTGAGGAACTAGATGAAGGAATTATGCAACTACGCGAGGGGGAACATATGCAATTACAGGAAGCCATTCGGTGAGGGAACATTAAACTTTGCGAACTTGAAGAAGGATGGGTACGGCTGAGGAATAAAAAATATTAATGGATGCAGAAATCAACAAACTGGAAAATGAAATCATGCAAGCATGTCGCGTTGATAAACTAAGAATGACAGGACAAGATATGGGCAACCATACTACTGCATTAGAAGATTACTGGTGAGAATTTGTGGCTCTGCTACCATGGCTGCGACAAAACCTTACCAAACAAAGTAACTGGGGGCGTGCACCACATAAGGAAGAATGCACTACGCTGACTGTCGTAAGTGTAATTGAGGAGTCCCGTAGACTAGGCTCGAAGGTAAATTGAAGCCTCACATAGGTGGTGCGACCACTTGACTATCTGTAGGGAGCATAGTCTCAATGCTCCAAGTAGTTGAAAGAGAGCATGGGACTATAAAAGAGTTTGTATGGGAGCTGCATAATAAGGAGGTTGCAGAAAGGATCAATATGTCACAGGGGTCGCACCCATGCATAGGGGGCCACGCTACTGTGCAGGTAGGCTGAGAAGTGACCGTTGGTGTCACTGTTCATGGAAAGATGTCCAATTTAAGGCAACGAGGAGCAGATGGTGGACAATTAAGACACGAAGTTAGAACTAGATTTGGGATGATCTTCCACCAATCTAGCATTAATGAGCCAAATGAGGGGGGAATGGTCGAATTTGAATTCAAAAAGGCCTATAAATCACAGGTGGATATCCAATGAACAACCCTTGGCAATTTGAGAATTCAATTGTTGCGCTATCAAGTGGATATGGACCTTACGAATTTGGAGGCTTTGAGAGCAAGTTCAATGTTTGAGACATTGCCAAAGGAGACGAAGGACTTCCTGAATAGAATGATATCAAAAATCGAGGAAGCCACATAGAGCCCTATGCTATTGGTGGGGGATGCACCAAAAATTCCAAAATCACCCCAGACAAAGAGGCCCAAAAAGGATCCAAGGTTGCAGGACCAGTCCACATGTCTCTGCAAAATCCACGGTTTGGTAAACTGTCTATGGAAGACAAGGGCAAGACTGTTAATCTTGAGATAGATAATGAGGAGGAGGATCTCTAGGCTTTCATAGAAGAGATCAAGGCAGATGAAGAAATGGAGGAAGACATTCAGCTAGTGCGCGCTACAAAAAAACTGCCCAAATATGTCCCTCCGCGGAGAGGGAAAGAAAAAGTACCCAAGGAATTAGATGTCATTAAGAGCACACTCCAAACCCCGCTCCTACCAGATGGAGTTTTGTTTGAAGGTTCAGTTCTGGGCCACGTGCCCACGATGAAATTTGAAGATTGGGACCTCGTGGAAAGCAACAAGTTCCCACATTCGAAGACTAGAAAACTGATGAAACATAACAAGGAGGGGTCAGTTACAGCGCTAGAGCCATGGAGATGGCTTTGCGGTGTGGAGGAGGCCGGGATACTCCACCTACTATGGATTCCACACTTTCATTGGGCACCAATCACAATCTTTGTCATCAGGCAACTGCTTTTCTTGGTGCACGATGGGTACTTGTTGCTGGAGGAGCCTATTCCCATCATGGCGGAGCTTATTCATAGGATTTCACTGCTTCCCTGCATGGGAAGGGACCCCACAGGAATAGCTGGCAAAAGTGGAGATTTGGTGCTCGCAGAGGCCATGAAGAAGAAATACAAGTTGGAAACAAAGCAGATAGGCTACGTAATTAGTATAATTCAAGACAAAGGGGTGCACATAGCCACCCAGCTACTGGCTAGGAAAGTGATGAGAAAATGCCACAACAACGTGGTACCAGAGACGATCGCCGTGCTTGCGAAACAAGTCGCGGAGGGGGTCCAATTCAACTGCGCTGAATTCCTCTATGAGGAATTCCTAACCAACTGTAAAGAAGCTTAGGAGCAGGGTAAGACCTTTCACTATGTGTGGTAGCTCTTGTCTATCTTATTAGTGACAGGGGGACTACCTGAGGATAGTCAGTTCCCTCCCCTTGAACAGGAATTGCTAGAGGCGGAAAAATACGCGTCGCTTTGGGTGACGAAGAATGCCACAGGAATTTGTAAGACCAAGATCTTCTGGCTGCTCATGGAGGCGAGCGTTCAGATGTGGATCAACAAAAGGCCGCACCTATCCCCCATAGTGTATGATAATCTATGGAACTTTGATGACTTCAAGGTAGATATGCACAATGTGTATATCAAGGCACGTAAGGATCCGGTGCATACTTGGAGCAAACTTCCTTTCATCGCAATTAATGACACTGTTTTCGCTGTGCTCGACTCATGGCCACTCGAGTGGCGTGCCCTGGATCTGGTGATGTTTGATAAGACAATGATACAAAAACAGAAAGATGCCACCAAGTTGCTGGCACAACAAAAACACAATGAGCAGTTGACCGAGGAGGTAAGGGTTTTCCATGAGGCAGCGAAGGTCGCCACAGAGCAGACTAAGGCCACTAAAATAGTTGCAGTAGCACTGGCCACTATGACGCATGAGGAAGGAGGCCTAGTCTTGACCATGGGACACGGGACAAAGGACACAACGGACGACGCAGACCCAAGCATGACATCTGCACAACTAAAACAGCCGTGTGGTACAGAATGAGTAGGCCCATAGAAGAAGACCAAGGCTTCCAAACTGGATGGTGAACCCATTACACTGACCGAAGGTGACCTATACGAAATCAGTGACACAGTTCGCGAGGTCACCAGGGAAGCACTCCAGGAAGTAATGACGAAGTAGCAGGTTGTGTTGGGGGCCCCCAAGGCATAGCTACAGGAACTTTGGGTGTGGCCCCCACAAGAGGGAATGCTACCTGCCTACGGTGTCGTAGGTACATCGGCAATAGAGCAGTTGTTGTGGGCCAAAATGGCTAACACCATCATGCTACTGGAAGGAGCACTGATAGTGGATAGCACGGAGGACAAAGCCACGGTGGGCCAGATCAAGGGACTTGGCCTAAACTTGGCTACCCTTCTGTGGGATATATTATACCAACTATAGGATAGAGCGACAACAAAACTCCATGCTAGGGAAGGACATGCAATGCAAATGCTCAGTGAACAGCGAATCAACATAGAGCAGCTTAGCCTACAATGCGATGAAGCGTTGGTGCAGAATCAACAGCTGGAGGAGATAGTAGAGGAAGCATGTCATCGTGCCCCAGAACTAGAAATTACGAAAAACCTACCAATAGGAGTGCAGATTCACAAATTGGCTAGTGGATTCCACGAGGAAAAGGAGGAAGCAACAAGGATACAACTGGACCTCAACCTTCAAATTGTTGAACTGCGATTAAAGGCGCAGTCATCCATGCCCCCAAAAGTTAGGGAACAACACGCTGGCACTATCCAAAACGGGCTAGAGGAAATAGGACAGGCAGCGCAAACCTATATGACTATGTTGGAAGAATCCTTCACGGTCCTCACTTCCTTGCAAGAGGACCCCACCATACAGTGCTTGGAAACAGAGGTGTGAAAGCTTCAAATGCAATACGACAATGTGCACAGAATGGCGCAAATAGTGGTCCTGACCTAGTGGCTAGCGAAGCTACAACAGGAAAAGGCATTGAAGGAACAAGTGGATGCCGTGCGCCAAAAAGAGGTAGTACTTAAAGCACATGCCCAACTTTGGATTTATGAAGCCTTCCTCATCACTGCCGACATCAAAGGAAAGCTTGCACAGATGAAAGTGCTTCATGCTTTAAGATAGGGATTTTCCCCTGACAATGAGCATTCGGCTGAAATAGTAGAGCAGATCCAGTAGACAGTAGAATAGTGTGTTGCGGACCTTCACACAACACAGGCACAGTTGGAAGGGCTCTGTGCCAAGATCACTGCACAATGACTCAGGGTGAGTCATGATGTTTGTGTTGGGGGCCTGTTGGGCAGCAAATCCCCCATATCATGTTTTTGGGGCTTAAAGCTCGAGTTTTGGTTAATCGCGTGAATTGTATAATTGGGTCATAGGGTTGTCTGCCCTCAATAATGTAATTTAATGGAAAGTTGTATCAGCCTACCCATGGTCCGCGGACCATGGGATTGTATAAATAGAGCGAGGCTCTAAGTGTAAAGATGGCAAAGAAATAGAAGAATATGCGAAGGCATGGTTAGAGTATAGAATTGGATCTGGAGTGTATTGGGTTGCAGTAGTAGTAGGGAGGGACTCTGTAGCTAAGTGCAGAGAGGCCTAGTAGAGTCTGCAACTAAGTGCGCGGACCCCTGCAGCTGAGTGCATAGGGCGGAGTCGAGTTTATAATTGGATTGAACTTGAAAAGGATTATTAATAAAGATAAGTTTGATTCAGAGTACTGTGCTTCTGTTCATGGATATATAATTTGATGTTATGCATTATTTTTATCTGGTTATTTATATGTGTGCACTTGATAAACACTTATATGAATGTTTATGTATGAAAATATTCTAAGTAACCAGCAAACAGAACCTAATTAAGGAGACTTGGGTAACTAACACGGGTCGTGCTACGGCTAGGACTGCGCGAAGGTAGTAACACAGGACGCAAAGTGCCCATTGGTGTGCATAGCCCAGTAAGTGCGAAGGTTGGATCGCATCCCGATTGCCCCATATCAGACATCCCTGGGTGCGGAAACCTGGTTTTAGCACCCTCCCATACTACTTCGGGTGAGACCTCAGTCTGCGCTTCATGGATTGTTGCCGAAAGGGCCAGTAGTACCAATATTTTCTTGGCTAAATCACTTCTGAACCTAGGTCAGGCCCCATTAAGCCAATAGGAGATTTGCAAAATTTCTAGGTAGAGCAGCTGACTGCTTCCTAGATTTGTGTAAATTCTAGGTTGAGTAGCCTTGCTGGGGAAATTTGGCAAATCCTGCTGGGAGTGTTGGCAGGAAGGATTGCGCAATCCTAGAGCCCATCAGGCTCCCTGAGAGGATTGCACAATTTCTGGAGGGAAGGCTGGTTGCCCTCTATAAATGCACAATTTTCAAGGGGAAGCTACTCGGCCTATAGCTGGACCAAGTCCAAGTGAATAGCCTGTGAGGGGAATGGATCAAGGTGTGACCGACAAGCTGCCTTTGTTTAATAAAGACACTGAAGCTTGGGAACTTGACGAAGCAAGGCAGGTTGTTGTGAAGGTTGGAAGGGAGGCTCCAAAATGAGGCTAAGGTAAAATTTTGGAGGGTGGTTGTAGCCACTACAACAGTTGGTGACACACTTATAGAACTCCAGCTCTTTGAATGGACCTTGTTTGTAAAACAAGTCTAACACCTCCAGAAGTATTGTTCAATTTTCAGCTCATCTTCATTTCACACTAACTTGATTGTAAGATGTAGCATCTGCTAAAACCTTGGTTGATTGGCACACATTCCAAGCCAAGGCAACATAGTTGTTTCGATTGGGGTTGAGGGGTATATAGGTGCACAAGCAGTATAGTTGCCAAAGTCTTAGTTTCATCTCTGGTGTTGCTCCACTACCAACAGGCCTAAACAATACCTCGATGGAGTCACATAGGAACACAAGCATGGCTTCACTGCTTGCGAGCCTGGTCAGTAACCTGACGGAGTTACTTGCATCACCTCCCTGTGCAAGAAGCCTTTCTCTTCTTTCACCTTATTCATTTTTCATTTTGACTTTTTTGACTTTTCATTTTTTCATTTTTCACTATGCATAGTACTTATTCATTTTAGAGGTGGAAGAGGGATCTCGACTTATTGAGAGTAGAAGAGGTTGTTCCAGAAGAAAAGTAGTTTATTGTATTTCTAATGTGCCTGTTAAGGTCCCCCCATCACCTTACTCTACTTGACTGAGTTGACAAGGGTTAACCCAAAAAAAATCAACTAGAGAAGGTGACACTAGTTATCGTGCAAGCGTTGTGTTTACACCATGGTTAACTTTGAACAATATGTATTTTCCTTTGACGTATCATGGACTAAAAGTGACAAGCTCATCATACAGATGCAAGATGATAGATAACCAAGTAGTGATAGATGTACAACCCTCTTGTACTTTACCCAACTCGCTTCAAGAGTCATACATGGTTTCATCCAAAACTAACCTATGAATGAAACAAGTGAACGAAATAACAATCAATAAAGAAAATCAAGGGCAAAAGAAAAAATGAAAGCGAAGGAAGTAAACAAACCAACAAGCAAACAAACAATCAAACAAAGCACGTAAGAAAATAAGCATGCAAGCAAACAACTAAAAGAAAACACTACTGCTACTCCTACACTAATGGTACATGGGCCTGATCACATGAAGTGATACTTCAAATGCAACCACCGACGCATTGGTATACCCATGTTGCTAAGGGCTTGGTCCACGAGCAACCTAGTTGTGCGAACCAGAAATAAAGAAAGATATAATAATCAAGACAACCACACTTTGTGATTCAAAGTTCCCACGGGACATAAGTGCATGCATGCGCATTACGAGAAGTTCGTGGACTTATCATGGTGCTATGTGATACTGCATGCAACTTTGAAGCATAAGCACACTCTTGACTGTGACATGCAAGCAAAATAAAGAAGCAAAGATAACTTGCATCTCGCATGAGTGCTTGCAATGTAAGAATCCTCCAATGCATGAGTAATGGGATTGTGTAGCTCGAGTGGAGGAAGTAAAATTTGAGTGTTAGATTGATCTTGAGTGCATACAGATGAGTGATGAGGATCCTTGAGTATTTGAAAAATTTCCTGATCAGAAGCGAAACCAACCTTAGGATAGCAAGGGCCTGACATAACCATCAGCTTGAGCTAAAGTGCCTCGAAAATCTATGGGGTTTTGACTTCGTTGACAGATGGATCTTCGTATACTAGTGGATTAGATAGATTAACAACGAGTGAATAAACATCGTGATTAGATGATGAGGTGAAGAGATCACAACAATCAAGATCAAAAAATTTAGGATGTTGGTCGGCATCCTCATGGTTTGATGAATCACACAGAGGGGCAGATGAGGAGGAAGGATATTAACCCTTCGCATTTCCAAAAAAAGCTGATGAAAGATCAAGTGGATTTCCAATGAATTATTGTTCCTCTCTATTGTTGGATGATGGGATAACAAACAGTGCGTCCTGCGAAAGATCAACAATGGGTACATTCATGGATGAAGACACACATGCGAAATCATGGATGGCAGGTTCACCAACGATGTTAGGAAAGAACAAAGGGGGCTTAGATGGAAGGGAGTCATCCTTCGCCGAGTGTTGATGCTCAAGCTCCCACTCATACTCTTCATGAATGACATCATGTTGGTTGTGTAACACCAACTCGATCAGTGGGCTGTTCCTCATTCACAACAAGTGAAGAGTCTAGAACGGATGAACACAAGACAACATCATCTAGAGGAACACACGGGTGTGAAGATGAAGGTCATAGAAAATAATGCATATGAGGAATCAAAGGACTCACAACCAAATCTGCACGAAAGTTGAGTGAAGTGATGTTGGGAGGGTGTGAAGAATGAACAGGTGTGTGAGCATGATCCTCAACATCACTAGGTAGTGGTGGAGCTGTTGAATAAGAGGAAGGCGGACAGTCAGTTGAGAGAGTGCACGCTTCCACATGAGATTGCACAGCTCCATCAACAAAGAATGTTGAGCGAGGCTTGATCTAAAAATTTCTCTTCGGATGTGTAGATTTATTAAGGCAGTACTTGAACTGGTCCCAAAGATAAGAAAATTTCATTTGGCTCCTCAGAGATTGAAACTGCAAGTCACCAAAGCGCTACCAAAAATCAATAACGGATTCATGCAGAGCCCTCCGTTGCTCTAATAATTTCCAGTCAAGATGGTCTAGATCAAAATGATAGAACATGTCTTCAATAATATCACATAAGTGCTCAAATGAGTGCATGGTGTCAATTGGTAGGCTGAGCACCCAATGAAACAGAGATTCGTGAAGTGTGTATGCAAGCAACAAACCGGCCTGTTCGTCAGAAAAATCATCTTCCTCATGAATCATGGAAAGAAAGTTATGTAAGTGCTAAGGACAGGACACTTCGCCTTCACCATCATACATGTGAGTGGAAAAGAGATCGAAAAGCTTCCTTGAGATGGAGAGATCTTCACGATTCGAAAAACACCTCGGGGGAAGAAGAGTGCAAGACTCCATGAAATATATGCAAAGGTTCAAAACTAGATGAGTGGACATAGCTTGTCATCAGGCCCTCCTTCTAGCACCAAAAATGTTGATGGTGCTGGACCCACTAACATGTCAAGGGGATCTCCTTGGTAAGAAGTCCCAATTAGACTTCAGACCTTTTGGTGTAGGAGTCCCAATAGTGGGTTGTAAGGTAATGCCTTGACCGTGATGTCGCACTGAAGCAAGTAAGATAACTCTTTCAGTAGCAAGGGTGTGACTGATGCAGTGAGTCAAAGAAGGTGTATGAGAGGTTCTAACACATAAAGGGGAGATGAGGGTGAAGGTGAGTTCCAGGTTGAAAGGGATAAGTCCCAACTCGCTAGGAACACACAACACAAAAGGACATGCACAGCTTCCAGCGGAGCAGTCCACTCAAATGTGGCAGTCAGAACATATAAGTTAAGATAGCACATACATCACTCACGGATCAGTCCGAGACGAGTGCAATAATTGTTACAACAAGGTTCATGTGAAAGATCTTTCTGGTGTCTGGCAGAGTAGTTGACACTGATGAGACAACATTAACAACATATACAACACATTAACAACAAGATTCATATAATTGCATACAAATCATTTCTTACACAAATACATAAGTTAAACAACATATATCATTAAGGCAACCGGAGCAGTCCAACTACAATAAAAACATTTGCATGAAAATGTGTTGGATCTTATTATATAGAGAAATGTAAGTCAAAATGATGCAATAAATCCATGTAAACTTGCTAGCCCCAACAGTGGAACGTTACAGCCATATCCACCTACTCCTCCAAAGAGATGAACTAGCTCCGTGTAGTGGAGAAGCCAAGGTGCATTACAATATTGTCTAAGCTTTATCCAAGATAGTCTTATCAGAAGCTTGGCTGACCAAAATCCTCTACAGTGAGTTATGAGGGACTATTTATAGCAAAAGTTGGGGTGACCCTTGACATTCCCCTTTGTGACAGTTCAACTACCCTCATGACTCTTCCCTACTATATGACTGTTACCTCCAACCATTGGCGCTTGACTTACACTTGACATGACTCAACATTACAATGCACATGTACTCATGTGAGACAACATGGCTTGAGAAATCCTTGTAAGACATCACTGACACTCAGTACACTGTGATGAGACCAACTCTTTGACATGCTTGTGATGGTGAAGGTGGTGAGCTGATGCCATGCTTGGTCGTCCATGATGGTGTGCATGCACCTCGTGGTGACATCTTGCTGAAGCAAACTATTTCCTCCGTTGCAACCGGTGCATTGGTTTGGCCCCTTCATCCAACTCGTCTGCTAACATGCACATGGTCTTCTTAGGTATGGTCGAATGGAAAACACACTGATGCATAATGGCTGTGTTGATCTTCAAGTGTGTGCTGGTGGTCATGTGCATCAACTTGTTGAAGTACATGTTTAGCCCCAGTTGGATTTGCTTCTTGTCTTTCCCTTGGTGAGTGTGTTGAATGGGTTGGATTGCATGTGTGTGTTCAACGACATGCAAGCTACTGAATCCCTTGCATGCACTCAACAACACTGCTCATCATGTCTACTCTATGTCAGCTGCTGGGATGGATCCTTAACTTGTACGGGGGTAGTTTCATCTATGAGTGCATGTTGCACCCACTGTTGTTCCTATTCTTGTTGGAACTCATTCGTCTACCTGTGCAGCTTCATGTTCTTCCTTATTTGTGGCTCAAGCACATGGAACTCCTTCTTTGTTCCATCTTCTTCCTTTGCACGATATTCATGTTGCACCATCACTTCATAGCCGGAGTCTCCAAAGTTGCATTCATCATCAATGGACATACCTAAACTTGTAACCTTCTTTCGCCTCCGTGTTGTCAAAAACCCTCCTCTTGCATTGATTACATTTGGTGTGCTGTCTTCAATTGTTGTTCATGATGCTACTTGTTGTGATGTTGCTGCTATCATATCTTGATGTTCTTGTCAATGAACAACTTGATGTCTTTGTGGGTAGTAAATTCCATGGACACTTGATTGACTGCATCCCCAAGTGTCCTCTGAATGGTGTCTTCATCTCTGCTCTCCTAGAAACCATTGTACCTATACAGATGAACACCTGGGATACTTGGAGACATGGGAACACTCATGACAAGCAATATGTTAGTCGAAAACCAAAATGAACATGAGAATTGAATTGCAACATACCTGGGTACATGATCATGAAGGTTGCACAATTTCGGCCGGGAGGTTATGAGACCGACTGCCAAGACTATACAAGGCATAGTCTGGGCTATTGGGAGATTGGCTGACTACTATAATTGCACAATGCACAGTCCAGTCTAGCTTCTAACTGATGGGATTGCGCAATGCACAATTACAACTAGGAAGGACTGTTGGCCTAGGGACAAATTTGAACAATTTCTTGGGCCAAGAAGCCATTGTCCTCCGGAAATGCACAAAAAAGTTCTAGAGGCCAGTGCTGGGCAGGAATGTGCAAATTTGGAGAGGAAGGTGAGCCTTCCTTCCCCAGATTGCACAATGCAACCTTGGTGAAGGTAGAGTCTGGGCCAAGGTTGGCCCATCGGCGCCTCGTCGATGGGTAGCTAAAAGCAACTAAGACAATAAATGCATGGTGACACTAAGTGATAGCAGAAGTAATTGCGAGTGCATGCAAAACATTCAACAAACATATCAACATGCACATGGGTGAAGCAGTTCGCTGGTTGGGCGAACGTACATGAAAAATAGTTTCATGCATGTGACAACAATGAGATGGAAATGAAAAATGAAACAGAGCTAGGACAAGCTAGTATATATGTAAATGACAACAAGTGTTCGAAGAAATAAAAAAAAGAGTACTCCCACAAGCGAAAACACAAAAAGCAACAGAAATGCAACACAAGGCATGGGAAGCAGGCTTACCCCAAAACAACTGAGATGAAACATGTCGACTTCTCCTAAATGTGATGTGGGATGTTAGAGCTGCAATGTTGATGTGAGGAATGAGCTCTGTACTATCTCGTTGATGAGTTTTGATAACATCGAGGTTGTGGTGCACATGCCACGAATCTAGGGGAAGCGACACTTGGTGGGAGGTTTCATAATTTCTCCTTGCATGTAACCTTCAACTAATAAACATAGATCCCTCAAACAAAGGATGTATTTGCATGCCACCTTGGGAGATGTAGCCCATGCATGCAAGCCTGTTTTTCTTAGTCCCGAAGGAAACTGGTCAACTCAAATTCACATGCAAGAGATTACTCCACTGCTAGAGAAAAATTTGCATTTCTGGCTGGGAGCTGGGCTGGTTGCCCAGGAGATTTGTGCAATTTTTGGGTAGAGTAGCTGACTGCTGCCTAGATTTGCACAAATTCTGGGCTGAGAAACCTTGCTGGGGAAATCTAGACAAATCCTATTGGGAGTGTTGGTAGGTAGGATTGCACAATATTGGAGCCCAACATGCTATCAGAGAGGATTGCGCAATTTCTAGAGGGAAGGATGGTTGCCCTCCAGAAATGTGCAATTTTCAAGGGGAAGTTGCTCAGCCTACAGCTGGACCAAGTCCAAATGAACATCCTGTGAGGGGAATGCATCAAGCTATGACCGACAGGCTACCTTTGTGCAAGAAATACACTGAAGCTTGTGAACTTGACGAAGCAAGGCAAGTTGCTGTGAAGGTTGGAAGGGAGGGTCCAAAATGAAGCTAAGGAAAAATTTTGGAGGGTGGTTGTAGCTACTACAACAGGTTGTTAAGAAATAGTGCCAAGTCAATCTCGTGCACAGACTCAATGACATCAGATATATTATGCTTGATGTGGAAGGGAATCTAGCTAGTCTTGAGATGGGTTCACCACCAAGCTCTCCAATTCTACCACCATGCAAGGTTGAGGATGTTGGCTCAAAGGTCACACTAAGAGGGTGGGGCTGAATCAAGTGAGAGAAATTTTAGCATTTCGTAACTTTTTATAAACAATTACAATTGAATGCGCTGACTCTACAACTCCAAGGTTTGACCAAAGGGAAAGAAAAGTGCGAGGAAGTGTATTGCACCATTTGTTAGAGAGAGGATCACCAAAAAAGTGTGTGCAAGTCACCGATAGACTACATGGAAATGGAACAACGCACAAGCATTCGTAGAAAATATGAATGTTTATGGATTTTATAATATAGTTGAACAAGGTGAAGATGAGGATGATCCCAACAATACAAAAATTCTATAGGTTGAAGGGGAGTCATAGTAGGTGGACTGGAATTGCAATGCACTGAGTATGGATTGATCATTAAGACCAAAAAATTAAATTTCGGGACAAAGGAAAGCCTCAAGATGTCTTCCATAGGGGAATATTGGGACGAAGAAACAATATAGAAGGTTGTAGACTTATTGTGTAAGTACCAAGACTTCTTCCCCAACAAGTTCAAGGAAATGCTCTCTGGGAAACCCTTTTGAGAGAAAACCCAGTTGGAAGGTGAGGTCGCTTCTCTCTCTTTCTCTGTTTGGAAATATGGCTGCAGGTACAAAGAAGTAATGCTTGTGGCTTGTGGGCTGCTACAGTGCATAGATCCTCTTTGTGGGCTCTACCTCTTATCTCTCCTGGCTACCTTTGTTCATATATGGAACAAAATTCTCTCGAAATAATCGAATGGCTCTATTGATTTTAATGTACCTTGGGCAAGTGGTTTCCCATGGGTTAGTCTCTACCTAGGGAAAAGTGCCCAAAATAATTATTTTCCTAAGTGTGACTTTATAGGTGGTAAAGTCAATGTTAAATTATAGTGAAAAGTGACTTTAGACATACAGTAGAATGTGGGTACTTTATTTAATGGGTGAGTTAAAAAATAGAAAGTGAGCGTTAAATGCACATTTATTATCATCCCTTGATCTAAATGAATCTGGGCCATTAGCTCTTAGGGTTGCCCAAAATTCATTTAGGGAAACAAAAGGGGGGAAAGAAAAGAGGGACTGCATTCATTCTTCATGAGAAAATTGGAGAGAGGAGGCTGAGGGTTGGAGAAAAGTTCTGAAGGAGAAATATGTTGCAACAAGATGAAGGAGTGATTTCTAGGAAAATTTGGGCATGAAAATCAAGGCATAGAAGACACCAAAAGGTACAATGAACAACATTGAATGTTGTGAGCTACACGTTGTTTGAGAGAAGTTTTTGAAAAAAATAAATTGAAAAAAATCTGTACAATCTGTACAATAGTACATAGATCCTTACATTCTTTATGGAACCCATACAATACAGTCTGTACAGTACATATTTTCAGCTTCAAGTGGGCACGAAAATCGAAGCAAAGTGGGCACAATTTTCAAGTAGTTTTGGGCTGAAGAGATAAGTTGTATTTTGTTGTATTGTTTTGTTTGCAAATGTATTTTCCTGAACTTGAAAGATAAATAAATTTGAAGAGCTCTCTAACAGGTTTTCCCCGAAGAATATTGAAGGGGTTTTGCGTGGGTCTAAGTTGACCAAAATTCTGTGTGTATTTTTATGTGTTGCTGGTATGTGTATATCCATATTTATTTTCAGCATGTGTTGACAGTCCCATGTGTTTTAATTTGAAATTTTCATTTCCATAATTCTATATGTTGAACGTATGTTTATGGGAAAGGGAATTTAACTGAATGGGAGTGATAAGGTGAAATTAAAACCGAGTTGGGATTGCAGGAAACTCATTTTAGTCATCAACTTTCAACATGATATTAGAGGCACAGGCTGAAAATTGCAGTTTGAATAGAAGACAGTAGTTTGGGACAACAAACAGTGGTTTGGACAACAGAATAAATTTTTGGACAACAAATTGATATTTTGGGACAACAAGGTGAAATTTCACATAGATTGAACTTTTGGGACAACAAGGTGTGCTGAAAAGTTCATTTCTCCATTTTCTTGGTTTTGTAAATTTTGGATAGCAATCATGGCCATGTTCTTAAGAATAAAGGATAGACTTGATGGGATATCCAACTATGCCACTTGGAAGGACAAAATTCAAACAGTGTTTGAGGAGGCAACAATTTGGGACATAGTGCGACAAGTGGTTGTACGTCCTACTATGGTAGATGAACTTACTAAATTCACAAAAAATAATGCAAAGGAGAAAAGGATTTTAATGGATGGTCTAAAGGATAAAGTGGTTCATCAGGTGAGAGGAAACACATATGCATATCAGATGTGGACATCTCTAACCACTCTCTATCAGAATATGAATGAGAGCAGGAAGATGGTACTCAAAGAACAATTGAAGAACATCAAGATGACAAAGGCTGAAAGTGTAGTTCATTATCTTAGTAGGGTCAAATAGGTAAGTGATGATTTTACTGTTATTGGTGAGGCAGTTGCACCCACAGAGTTAATCAGGATAGCTGTAGTGGGAATTCCTAAGTCTTGGGAGGTCTTTGGAGATAGTGTCACCTCTAGGGAGAATCTTCCCAATTGGGACAAATTCTAGGATGATTGTGCGCAACATGAGATACAGAAGACTAACAGTGGTGGGGTGAAGATAGAAGATGAGGAGGATGTAGCCTTGAAAGCTAGGGGGAAGAAAAAAGGGAAGGCCAAGAAAGGGGCCTCATCAGATGGGGCTAAGGGAAATGAGGAGAAGAAGAAGAAATATACGGATATGTTCAAAGTCAAATGCTGGGCATGTTAAAAGATGGGACACTATGTTGCTACGTGTCTTGAGAGGAAGAACAAGGGAAAGAAGGGTATTGCAACTTCAGCAGAGGTGGAGTAGTTTGCTTCACATTTTGACGAGGACTTATAATGAGCTGATGTCGACAAGAAGTGACCCATCGTAGGAGGGCCTTAATGAATCCCACATCTATGAAACAAAACGGAGCAAATGACTTTGTGGAGGTGAAAATGATCTGATGATACAAGGTTCAGGGTGGCGGTCATGAAAGAATGGAGCATGAATGTATTGCAGTGGATGAGACACAAGATGGGTTGGTGAATTCTCTGAGCAACTTCTCTTGAACATATCAGCGACACTGGATATGGATTGTAGCGTTAACCCCAAAGATGGATGGTACGATGGACCAATGGTAATATGACCAGTGAACGGAATAACCCAACCCGACTCAATCATGGTGATGGAGTGAAAGTGTCATGTTCAAGAGCGACTTTGCTACCAATAAAGTTTCTTCAAGTTTTCTTCCCGATTTTTCCCCAATCATTGTTGACCAGTACCTCTTTATTTTTATCAAGCTTGAGGAGGATAACATATTCTTGTTCCATAATTTTCCCTTCGGGCAAACCTGTCGCTATGTTTTAACGAGCCTAGCAATAGTGAAACTCGTTCTTGTTTATATGGACAAGTTTTTCGCTATTGATTTTAACGAGTTTAACGACAATGATAACTTGGTCCTTTTTCAATTTTAGAGAGTCTGAAAAGGGACGGAAAGGAAACTCCAATAATCCTTTTTTGTCATATAATCCCTTAAGTCCGAAAAAGTATAAAATAATACGAAAGGGGATGAATTTTCAATAGCTTTAACGAGCCGAACAAGACAAGCGCTCGATCTTTTTGTGTAATAATCCCTTAGGTCCAAAAAAAATTAAAATCTAGAGGAGGGATAGCACTTCCGATAGCTTTAATGAGCTGGAGAGGCCAATTTCTCAGCAATATTTTCATATTTTACGAGTCAGATGAAAAGACCTTAAAGGAGACTCCTTTTTTGAGGAACGAGTGAAATTTTCAGCTAGCAGCTGATTCCAGGTAAGGTTTGGAATTTTCCAATCACGGTAGTGTCACAAAGATGGCTAACAGAATCACTCTTTTCAGATGTTCCTCAAAAGGGTAAACAATCAAATGGAGGCATATGATCAACTAAAACAAAGTGGAGATGATGGCAGGAACACGACCAGGGCTCAGAAGCTGATGATAATGCATTCACAAAGGTTATCTACTGGAGGTTGGTTCATTTTTAATGAGCTTAAACTATGGGGGAACATTTTCTCATTGCTTAGGTTTAATTTTTAATGAGCTTAAACTTCGCATAAAAACTGCTCGTTCCAGTCGTATAATAAGGATGTCTCATCGATAGGTTCAATTTTTAAGGAGCTTGCACCATTCGAAACTTTGCCCCGCATCCTTTCGTTATGCAAGCTAGGAATGACCAACTACTGTCCTAGGGGTTAGTTAACTACTGAGGTTAGGTAGGAAAACTCTCCCTTTACTCTGCTGGTACCATCTAGCCCCCGCAAAGGCGAACTGTGGGTCCAACCAATCACCTAACCTAAGCGGTTGAAGTAGAGTTAGCATTACGCTGGCCGCTTTTCACTTGCATGCAAAAAGGTTTGCATGCCTCCAGGTATAGCGAAGTAGAGTTTCCAGGTTACCCTTCAAGTTGCAGACAAAACATTTGTTCTATCAGGAAAGGCCTACCTTCTAACGGAGGTATCTTATCCAGTCTAATCCCATTTTCCTATACGGATGGGTGTATCAGACTAGTCATATATCCTCCGCAGAACCCTACCCTATACCTAAAGTTTTCCTGTCAAAGCAGACCAAGGTGCATGCCCCCTGGGTTTCAGTCATGTCCACCAAATTACTTGCACTCTTCGAGTGGATGAGCTGGAGATTAATGAGACATTCCTTGTATGAAAAGACCCTTGTATGAAAAGACCAGTTAGGGATGGAACTTGACTATTAGCTATGTGTGAGCCGGGGAATGAAAGCTAGTCTACGAGCTAAACCACTCGACCTTCATGCGGAAAACACATTACTCGAATGAGTGAGGAGACAATGGCTCCCATGCTATAAATATAGTCACGCCAAAGGAGTAGATTATAATATAAAGGTCCTTGGACTACCATTACATTCAGATATATTGTTTTCCCTCTCAAAGTTATAGGCAAACTCGGAAGGATCCCTAACGGTCGACTGGTTCCTTTATCGAATCATGTTAGATTTCGCATCTCATGCAGAAGCGTTGGCAAACCAAGCGCTTTCCAAGCAGTTGAGGAAAGGGTACTCACAGAATCCCCTTCATCTATGATGGTACCGACCATGACCATTCTGTCAACTTGTACAATTATTTGGAATGGTACATTAGACGGTAAACGGGGTCTGCCTAGTAGATTCTAATCGAAGGAAACGACTAGGTTGCTTGGAGGTGGGACCAAATAAACGACCGGATATGACCCTAACGAAATTCCTTCCTGCGGTAAAGGAACAGGTAGATTGCCCCCATGTTCATCGGAGTCTGTGTTTACGAAAACAATTTGAACAGTGTCATTCTCATTCTCTTCGATGACTGTATCATCCGAAGTTAGACCTTCTGAAGATAGGACTGGGTTGACTGCCACTTAAACCTTTTGAATTTCGTCTGTTGTGGATCCAGAGGGTTTATCTTCAATGATAGATGCTTCGACCAACCACAAAGTTGTGTCAGTCAGATTTTCAACTAGCGACGGACTTGGCAAGAGTTTCTTGTACCCAGGAGGAAGCCATAGCGGTGAAGTAGGACGGTTATCCAAGACTCTTTTAGCTTCATCCAAGAAGGGACAATGGTGGATGGCATGATTGCCTTCACACAGTTTGCAAGGAAATTTACATTTTCCTTTCTATTTAGAGGCTTCGTTTTCATTAGTTGACGGTGTACTCTCAACATGATCGTCAGACATTGATGACACCGGATTGTGCAAACGAGGAGACCAGTCCCTTAAGATCTTAGGGATGCAAGGACAATCTCGATGATAGTGGTCCCCTTTGCAAATGACACATGGATATTTCGGTTTGGATGGTGCAGTGTGTGGATTTTCGCTAGATGATGCACGGTTATCCCTTTTTGCATTTGGCTCCTTCTTCTTCTCTTTCTTCTTCCCTTTCTTCTTCTTCTCAGTTACTTGGTCTTTAGCTTCATCAGCCTTACCAAGTGAAGAGGAAGGAGGGGAGGGAGAAACAATCGAAGTAGAAGGTTGGGGGGTAACTCTAGTATCATCTAGTTGCTGACTTGATTGCTCAGGAATCACGGCGGTTTGAACGACCAAGGTCGAGAAGAGCCATATTGGCAAGCCGATTGTCAGTCCTGGGAGGGACAATGTTGCCATATGAGGTGCACCAACATCTCCCCAAGAGGAGAAAGGACTAGGATTCCCCTCAAGGGGAAACCCTTGGTTGGTGGACTCCATTTTTCTCAACCTAAGACCAACAAGGGAATAGTGACGTTATTCTGATTAAAATAAATTTTAGACGCTTTGACACAACTTGCTTTTTCAATTTTTAAGAGTCGAGAAAAAGAAAAAGATGACTCTAGTCTCCTTTTATTTTTAATGAGCCTGAAGTGACAAGTGCTCAGATGGACCTTTTCCTTTAAGCATTCTGAAAAGGAATGAAAGAGACTACTTTGGAAATCTAGACAGAGGGATTACCAAACCAATCGCAAAACTAAAAAATACTTTTTACAGTACGGCAGTCAATCTTCCCGAATGCTGTGTTCAGTGCATTTCGATCGATAGGGCGGCAGACATGGCTTCCTAAGGATAAAGGATGTAGCCTATTGTGGTCTCCCAATATATACTCGATGGTACGTGGGAGCACAAGTCCATTGTTAGGCCCCTATACTACTAGTGTAACCCCTTATTGTTATTAGTACAAACCACTTATTATATTGATGTACCCATGTAGTGCCCATATTGTTACTATTGTGCCCCATAGAAGCCCACTATT
>APFE030776579.1:0-56301 GCA_000404065.3 Pinus taeda
TCCCACTACCCTCAACATCAAAATCAGGAGAAGATATCCCGAAAGATCTACCTGCACGTTCAACTTTGTTTCTTTTTGTCTCTTCCTTCTTTCTGTCTTTTTCATCAGTTGCCTCAAGAGCTTTTTGTATAAGCTCCGTACTAGAAACTGTACAAATCCCAACATCATGTCCACTGAGTCTGGCTAGATGGTATTTCAGTCGTGTAATCCCACCTGTCATCCCGGTCCCACACAATTTGCATGTAAGATATGCATGATTTGTCCCACCATTAGGGTTCCCATACTCCCAAAATGGGTCCAAGGCTTTTGGCATATTTGTATTTTGTAGTGGGCTAACTCAAACCTAGGGCACGAAAAAAAATGGAATTAGTAACTTAATAAGTAATAACCACATCATTTTACAAAACAATTTTTTTGCTACATTATTTGCAATTTTGCAATGTGAATTCAACGAAAAACCATAAATGACAATAAGAGGGTGTATTTGAAAGTTAAAAAAAAAATGGAGTTTGCTCTCCAAATATGGAGAAAAGTTAAAAACTTAAAACCCTTGCATTTGCTCATGGGCATGAAAATGTTTTCAAATGGAAAGAAAAAACAAGCAAAATGATTGTAGGCAAATAGGCAAGCAAGAACAATCCTAAAACTAACAAAAAATTCATTAACATAGGGGTTTATTTGAACATACCTGTTAATGGAAGAAATGAAATTGTCTCACTGTTCTTCAAGCTTAGATCAACAAAATCTTCGTTGTTGATGGCGATAATAGCTATGCAATGCTCAAACCCTCCTTGGCAGCAAGCACATAGCTCTCCCCTTTCTTCTCTAGCGATAAAAAATGAAAATGATTGAAAAAAACCAAAATCGGACTTTTATAAGCCACGCGGAATTTTTTGATTGTCCCTAGGCGATTTTTTGAATTGTCGCATGATATTTTGCCGAATTATTGTCGATATCTCGGAAATAGCACGATATTTTTGGGAGCTGAAAATATCGCAATATTTTCTCGGCGATATTTCGGCTCGCCGAAAATATGGCGATATTTACGAAAATTGCCAATATTTCGGCGACATTATCAACAGTGAAGATTACAGAGCATAAAAAACCTTAGATTTGAACCTGGTAAATGCTCCAACGAGGAAAATCTTAGCAAAACAGTGGAATCTGTAATGGGAGAAAAGGCTAGACAGTCCCTTGAATAAGTTTGAATCCTCCCTTGAATAAGTTTGAATCCTTGTGTTTCTCCAGCAAGGCAAGCTCTAGCGTCTTATCCCTTATGGCAGCAGTGTACCAGCTCTTTAAAACTCCATGCAACTCTGAAAAAGTGAGATCAATGGACTGATATCATGCTCATAAATATTTTTCTCCGTTTTGCATCCAACCCAGCTAGGCAAATCATCTTATCTCTGTCCAATCGAACCTAGCAAATGAAAGATTAAGATACTTGGCCCCACCAGCTTGGCAACACAAATTTCACACCCACCAGCGTGGCAACACAACTTTCACACCCAAATCGACCTCCAACCAGTGGATATATGCTCAACCAACCACAAAAATGAATGCAGACCCCTTTGAAAGGGAAACTTGGTCTCGACTCTATTCACAAAAATTGACCCACAAAACTATAAATGATTTTTGACTTGAAAGCAATGGGATTCGTCCTTACTTGAGTTTGGAGTCTTTAATATTTAATGGGTATGTATGGCTTGTCTAAAAGATGAATGAAAACTCATATTAGAAAGGAATCAGCTGATAAAACCTCTTCCAGCTCGGTAACTTTTGTGAATCTTTTGCTCCATGAAAACGCAATGTTGAAATCAAAGTGATTTCATTGTTTGGACCAACTAGGGTGTCTAGTTTCAACAATGAAGCTAGCTATGGCGGCTAGGGTTTCTCAAACCCTAAGCTTCTTCTCTAGAACTTTCAAAGAATTTATTTTCTCAAAATGCAAGTGAAAGAATGAGGAGTCTCATCACTTTTTCTTTTTTATGAACTTGTGGCCACTTTTGTCGTCATGTTACCCTTTTAACTTTATAAAGTCACTTTATAATCTTTTCACTTTATAAATTAAAGTAACTTTTCACTTGTGTAGGTAGTGTCCCCCTTTTCACCCCATAGACTTTTATAATGTTTCCCTAGGCAATTTAAGTCCTCTTATTAAATTTTCCCCGCCTTAGCCTATGGGAACCATATTAGGTTAACGGATTTCATCATATGCTTCGTAAGTGGTCGAGGACATTACAAGTTTATGGTATGTAGATGGTAGTGCGTCTAGTCATATGACGAGAAACATGAAGTACTTCAGAAAACTATGAGAAAGGCACATGTAGTTCGACATTGAGATGGGCGATGATGGAAAGTATCAGGTCGAGGTTACTAGTATAGTTCGATTTGAGAGGGAGTCCGGAAACGCTCTATATCTTAGAGATGTACTTTACGTACCCGGGCTCAAGAAGAATCTCATTTCAGTTTCAACATTGGAGGAAAAGGGGTACGAGGTGACTTTTAGACAGGGTAGGGTTTTTATACTACCCTTAGACTCCAAGGTGGTGAAGCAAATCGAGGTTAGGCATAAGAGTGTACAGATTGCAGTTTGAGATAGCTGTAACATTGACTAGTAGAGGGGGTCGTGACTCAAGTAGGGAGCATGGGGATTATGGCATAGGCACATGGGACATCTGCACCATAACACACTAAAGATTCTCAAGGAGATAGAGACAGGGTTGCCACAATGCAATATGGATCAACATGATGTGTGCAAGCATTGCACACTAGGCAAGTATGCCAAAACCTCTTTTCTTAGTAAAGATAACAAGGCCAAGGGTATCTTGGACCTTGTTCATTCAGATGTTTGTGGTCCTTTCTCCATAGTACCCCTTAGTGGGTACAAGTATTATGTCATCTTCATAGATGATCACTCGAGGTGGACTTGGATATTTTTCATGAAAAAGAAGGATGAAGTCTTCTTGAAGTTTTCGGAGTTCAAGACCTTGGTTGAAAACCATAATAGAAAAAAAATCAAGGCAATGAGGTCTAATAATGGTGGGGAGTACACTTCGAACACATTCAAGGAGTTGTGTGCCAAGGAAGGCATTAGGGGGGAGTTTTCTGCACAATATGACCCTCAGTAGCATGGGGTGGTAGAGCGCAAGAACATAGTCATAGTTGGAGTAGCCAATGCCATGCTGCATGACCAGGGACTGCCCAAGTTTTTTTGGGTTGAGGCATGCAATAAAGCAATGTTCTTGTAGAACTAGAGCCCATACAAAGTGTTGGGGTGAGTTACACCAGAGGAGGCATTTACAGGGAAAGAAACCAAATGTATCTCATTTCCAAATATTCGGTAGCCTTGTGTATTGCCATGTAACAGAGGAGAAAAGTAAGAAGTTGGAGCCCACAACAGAGAAGGAAATCTTTGTGAATTGCAACGAGACATCCCAAGCATACAAGGTGTATATACCATTACTTAGAAAGACAACCAGCAGGAAGGATGTGAAGTTTGAGGAGGAAAGGGCTTTGAAGAAGTCGTTAAAGCGTGATTTGTCTACAATGCAAGAGAAGGAGCAATAGGCTCCCAAGCAGGAGGCTCAACCAACTCCTTAGACTACAACTGTGCATATTGATGGGTAGGTTGAGCAACATGACGATGAGTGGGATATGCAAATCGAGAGAGCAGAGCCCACATGTGTTGAAGAATGTAAATAATGTCGGTCTTCATAATTGTACTTGAGTCATGATGTAATATATTTGTCAAAATAAATTATTATTTTCAAATTGACTTATTAAAGCATGAATTTCATGCTTGGGTCAATGGTCAATAGGTCAAAGCACACATTGAGTGCTCTAGGATTTTTGTATTAAGTCAAAGTTAAAATTTATTTTTTAAGAGGACCCTTCTTGGGCTCCTTAATGTTTAGAAAGAAAAACATTTTATTTTCATATTCATCCTCCATCAAGTCAGCCTCTTCAACAGTCTACAAGTTGGCCTCGTCAACAGTCTACAAGTCGACCTATTATTAGACATTCCAACAACTATTTAAAGGAATGAACTCGACCTATTGAGGGACGTAATACACACATTCGACATGCAGTTTGGTTTGGAGAAAAATGATGGGAAGATCTAGAAAGGGAGAGTCAAGTCAAGAAAAGTTTGTCATGCTAATGGGAAACCAAATTTTTTATGTTACTCATGATCCATGTGGATATTGGTGGCCACTTGCCATTTCCACTTGGACCCCCACCATTGTTTCTTTCAGTTTTTTAGTTTCCTTATTTGTAGCACAATTTACTATTTTTGGCAGTTTTCGGGTCCTGAACTTGCGAAGCCATTTTGAGGCCCTAAACGACATTTTTTGGGAAAACTGGGAGCAACAAGTGTCCATGCACTGATGTTGCTCATCCCAAAGTTGTAGTGCTCGGATAGATCTTTGTAACGCGGTATTGTGCGCGTCAAACAGAGATTGTATGCCAAAGTTACAACCCCGGGAAGTTTATGTACCAATTTACCCAAAACGGGGCCTACAGTTTGGTGCTGCATCTCCTAGGGTTAGGGTTTTGGATGTTTAGGGTTTTCCATTGTTTCTCAACAATAAATAGGCCTTCGAGCCTCATTGTAAGACAGTTCATAGGCATGTAGCGGCCACATCTCTTCTCAGAGATAAGCTACCATTGCCCAAGCTAGTTTATTTCCATTTCTGTTTGTAAGCATATTTCAGTGTTGTACATTAATGAAATGAAGTATTATTTTTGCTCTCTCTGTATTTATGGTTATCTCTGTAATTTGTTGCGTTCTTGTTTAAATCCGGATCAGTGGAATCAATGGTATCAGAGCGGTCTGCTCTTTCTCTGTTTTTCGTTGCATGTCCTAAACGAGGTCGGGATATAAGGAGTTAGGGCTTGAACTGGTTGAACCTTTGCAAGACCAGCCTCGCAAATTCCGATGGCCTCCCATGGCGGATGAAAAGAAAGACAAGGGTGTAGGAGATCTTCTCAAAATCTTGCTTGAAGAGGCCCTCGAGCAACAAAGGAACGCGATGATGGACAACTTTGCCCAGATCCTTTAGCGGCTACCCAGGGGCGACGCATCTACTTCCAGCAGTTACTCTGGAAGCGCCACACCCTTTAAGATACAAGTTAACTTTGACATTCCCATATTTTAGGGTCAGATAGATGCAAACACTATAGATAAATGGTTAAATCTGCTAGAAGGGTATTTTTCTGTTCGTGAATTTTTTTGGCGGGGAAAATATTACTTTCGCTCTTCTCAAAGCCGCCATACACGTCAAGGACTAGTGGGAAACCTACTGCGAGCAGAAGGATGAAAGTGCGACCTCACAGTGTTTAGCCGCACCCACTTGGAATTCATTCCAGAATGGCATCAAAGAGCAGCACTACCTTGTCAGAAGCTATGAGGATAAATACATAAAGTGGACCATGTTGTGGCAAGGAAGGGACCAAGACGCACCAAAGTTTACGAATATTTTTCATACCATTCGCACAAAGTTGGGTATCAAGGATTCTGAGCTGCATTTGGTACTCAAATACTGCGGCTGCTTACACAGGTACATCCAGGACGAGATGGAGTTCCTGGACATCTCCTCGCTTAGCACGACGTAACGATACGCTGTCAAGATTGAGCAGAAGTTTAAACAGAAGAAGCGAGACTTTGGATCTGCAAAACCGAAGCAAGGGAAAGGCGCCCCCAAACCGCTGAACAAAGGACAAAGCCAAGGCGGGGTGGCGCAGGACAACCCGCCAAAGCCGCAAGCAAAAAACAACACTGCGAAGCCGAAGGAGGACACGGGAAAGTGGTGTGAGTTCCATAAGAGCTCCACTCACAACACAAGTGAGTGTCCGGCCAAGCAGTGACTGGTGGCCGAGCTAAGGTCTTCGTAATCAGATGCATGTTCAGACTCTGAGTCAGAACCTGATAAGGGGAATGACATAGGGAAGCAGATTATTGATGCGGAGCCCAATTGTTGATTTGGGGTAGCATCGGATGTGCTTTAGCCACAAAATTTGTTGGAGAGGTTAGGGCACATGAGATCTCCAAGACCAAGAAATAGTTTGGGTAGATTCTATCTGGTTAAGGAGATGTTAAAATAATTAATATTTTTAATAGAGTTCCTAAGTCTAAACTTAGGAAAAATAAAATATTAATGGGTATTAATATAAAACTGGGTTAGAAGGTTCCAAAAGTCATGATCAAGCCAAACCTAGTTTTAGCCATTGATTAGAGATGTAATCTCGGCCGTTGAAGGACCAACAAAAAAAGTTTAGGAGGAGGCTTGAGGGTCAGTTGGAGAACACACTGGCGTGATTAGTCATTTTATTCCCTAGAGCGGGGTTTTCTAAGAGAGATAGAATCATTGATTAGTTGCAACGAGGGGTAGTGAGTATGAGGCAGAGAGGTAGGGACAGTGCTGAGAGACCAGCGTAGAAGCAGAGAGAGGTAGATGCAAGTCTAGAGGGAGCCACGCAGAGGCAGCAGAGACTGTGCAGAGCCAGAAGGGCTTGCATCGTCCACGCAAGCGCTGCAGGAGTGACGCAGAGAGACTCAGTAGGCTGACGCAGAGGCCAGTAGGGCTGACACTGAGCTTCCAATTGTGCTGGTGAGGGATTTCGTGGAGCGGGCTTTCCGAATACCTATTTCCGAAGAGAGGTATTGCTGCCAGATTTTTTTTATCTCTGCCGGGTTAGCCAGTTTGGCACCCAGTGTACTCAGAAAAACGCTGCTTAATAATAAAACCCTCAAATAGTTGCACCGATTTTCCTGCATTGGGTTTTTCCGAGGACATTAGTCCAAAAATAATGGTGTCATTTGTGTGCTTGTTTCTGTTTCCTTCAGTTGATGATCCAGTAATGTGTTGAGCATGCACTTGTTCTTTAACTTGTTAATTAACATAACGAGTAGGTAGGAATAAATCAGTAAAGTGCATGGAGAGTTTCTAACTGTTAGACTTAGAAATTTCAACACCAATACCACAGTTGCGACCACGAAGATCTAGGAGGAGGAACCCGAAGATCCAGACGAGGAGCGCCTCTTCTACTCCCAGATGTGGGTAAAGGGCTCCCCGCTACAGTTCGTTGTCGACAACGGGAGCCAAAAGAACCTCATTTCGGCAGAGGTCGTGAAACGGTTGGGCTTACCGAGCACACCACATCCATAACCTTACACCATCGGGTGGCTTCATGAAGGACGGGATCTTCGCATGAGCCAGTAGTGTCGGCTTCCATACAACATCAAGCCCTTCACGAATGAGGTATTGTGTGATGTTTGCTCCCCTTGATGTTTGTGATGTATTATTAGGCCAACCATACTTGTGGAGGTGACATGCTGTATATGAGTCAAGGCCTCGTGTTGTTATAGTTACTTTGGGAAATAAGTTGTACAGGATACTAGAGATAGCACTGCTTACCGCCATCTCTTTGGTTACTGCAAAACAATGCAGTAAGCTCATTTCCAAAAACGGGAAATTTGTTTTCCTGATGATATGCCCTCAAGGAAAGAGGAAGACGGTGGCCATGACCTCCAGACAGGGCCCCTTTGCACGACAACTACAGATGAACAAGGTCGTGGAGGAGTACGAGGACATCTTCACCTCCCGTGCAGGGGTTCCTCTGCACTGTCAGGTCAAGCACTCCATCGATTTGAGCCCAGGTGCGCCGCTGCTCAATGGACCAATCTATCGGTGCTTCGTTTTGGAGAATGATGAAATCAAGAGGCAGATTTAGGAGTTGCTGCAAAAGGGTCATATCCGACCGAGTACATCGTGCTGTGGGAGCCTGATCGTGTTGGTATAGAAGAAGTATGGGACTTGGAGACTTTATATTGACTATCGGGCGCTAAACAAGATCTCTATCTGGAATAGGTACTCGATCCCATGGATTGATGACCTTCTGGACCAACTGAAGGTGGCAAAATATTTCAGCAAGATCAATTTGAGGTCAGGATATCGCCAGGTAGCAGTCGAACCCTCCGATGTTTGGAACATTGCCTTCAAAGCCAAGGAGGGCCTTTTCAAATGGTTGGTTATGAATGCTCTTGCAACCTTCATGAGGCTGATGGATGACATCTTGCGGCCATTCACCAACTCGTTTGTAGTGGTATACTTGGATGACATCCTAATCTTCAGCCAGAGTTGTGAAGAGCACCTCCACCACATCCGACAGATTCTCCAAACACCGCGACAACACAAGTTATGTGCCAATTTGGAGAAATGCACTTTTGGCATGACCCAAGTGGATCCAGCCAAGATCCAAGTCATTCGGGATTGGCCATCTCCAACCACTCAGATAGAGCTCCACAACTTATTGGGTTGTGCCAACTTCTACCGCAGGTTTGTGTTGGGATTTTCTCATATCACTTGGCCCTTGAGTCAAGCCACCAAGGGAGGAGCGAAAGCAAAATTCTTTTGGTCTAAATCTCAACAGAAGACATTCATAGAATTGAAACACCACCTCTGCTTGGCACTAGTGCTCGCATTACCAGACTTGCAAAAACCATTTGAGATCGAAACAAATGCCTTTGACTATGCTATTGGGGCAGTCCTTACTCAACATGGACATCCAGTGGCATGTCACAATGAGACACTTTTAGACACAGCCCGCAAGTATCCCACTTATGACAGAGATGTATTCCATTGTGCATGCCTACTGACAATGGAAGTATTACATTTTGGGGAAGGAAACGATCATCCACACAGACCACCGGCCCCTGCAATTTATATAGGCGCAAGGGAAGTTGCAAAATGATCGGCATCAGAAGTGGTCCACATAGTTGCAACAATTCCATTTGAATATCAAGTATAAGAAGGGCAGCACCAATAATGTTGCAGATTGCCTCAGTCGACGACTGATGATGGCATTAACCACCGTGCTCAACTCTTGTGGGCACGAGACTTCTGATTGGCCACTTCTCTACAAAAGTGACCTGAAATTCGGGCGCACATACGAGACACTCTTGGAGGGTCAGCATGCTCCAAATTTTCACCTCCAGGATGCCCTGTTATGCTACCTGGGTCACCTTTGTGTTCCTTCAAGCGAGCATGCCAAGATGATTTGAGAAGCACATTACAGTTGGGCTGCTGGGCATTTCAGGGTCGAAAAACAGTGGCAGTACTGCAGAAGTATTTCTATTGGCCGAATCTTCGATAGGATGTTGGGGAAGTACATCAAATCTTGCATTGCCCGCGCCATTGCCAAACTGACCCTCAATAATCAAGGCCTCTATACTTTGCTGCCTACCCCTCGTCAACCTTGGGAATCCATCTCCATGGATTACATGTCGGGCCTTCCTTCTACTAAGCATGGAAATGACTGTGTTTTTGTGGTCGTCGACAGGTTCTCAAAGATGGCCATTATGGCAGCCCGCAAGAAGAATATCACAGTCGAAGCCATTGCTAAACTCTTCTTTGAACGAGTGTGGGTACACTTTGGGATCCCACAGTCTATCATCTCAAATTGGGACAACAGGTTCCTTAGTACATTTTGGTCTAGTCCCTGGTCGATGCTGGACACCAAACTCACGAAGTGCACAACCTTCCATCCCCAAACTGATGGCGAGACAAAGGTTGTCAACAAGATGATCGTACACATTATGCGCATGTACAACTCAAAGCATCCACGCATATGGGAAGAGAGCCTCCCCTATGTTCAGCACAGTTATAACCGGGCTCTCCACAACTCGACTGGCCATAGCCCTTTTCAGGTGGGCTTGGGATTCCAGCCACTATGTCCCATTGATGTGGCCATGCCATTTGCAACAACTCAGGGAGGTTAACTCATGTCCACTCCGAAATAGATAAGGCAAATAACTTCATTGAGCATATCCAACATATCCGCCAGTAGGTCCACGACATTCTGGAGAAATCAAATGCGAAGTACAAGCAACGACATGATCAACATTGGGTGCCACACAAGTTTCAGGTGGGCGACAAAGTCTGATTGCATTTGCAAGAGGAACGCCTTACCGGAGCCTATCAGAAACTTAGACTACTCTGATATGGTCCTTACATCATTACCAAGGTTGTGGGAGACAATGCATTTGAGCTCAACATCCCCCCATTCCTTGGCCCGCACCCAGGGTTCAATGTGGGCCGGCTTCGGCCATACTTTCCACCATTACTAGACACATCGGACATTGCAGAACAACTCACACCAACAGAGTTAAATCCAAATTGCATAGAACAAGCTGCAACTGATCGGATCATGGACACGCAGATCAAGCACGCTCACCAGTAGAAGATCCAAATGTATTGAGTTGTCAAAGCATGACAACTCCTTCACCAGGGCAAGTGGCTCACCAGGGACCGAGTTCAACAGAAGTTTCCTCATCTCATGGAAGAACTCAATGCAATGGGGACCATTACTTCCTAAGGGGGGAGGAATGATCCAGGTGGATATTGGTGGCCACCTGACAATTCCACTTGGACCCTGACCATTGTTTCTTTCAGTTTTTCAGTTTCCTTATTTGTAGCACAACTTACTATTTTTGGTAGTTTTTCGGGTCTTGAACTTCCGGAGCCGTTTTGAGGCCCTAAACGAAGTTTTTTGGGAAAACTGGGAGCAATGTCGGTCCATGGACTGATGTTTCTCATCCCAAAGTTGTAGTCCTTGGATAGATCTTTATAATGAGGTATTGTGTGCATCAAATGAAGATCGTATGCCAAAGTTACGACCTCGGGAAGTTGATGTACCAATTTACCCAAAATGGGGCCCATAGTTTGGCGCTTCATCTCCTAGGGTTAGGGTTTTGGATGTTTAGGGTTTTCCATTGTTTTTCAACAATAAATAGGCCTTCGACCCTCATTGTGTTCATAGGCATGTAGCTGCCAGATCTCTCCTCAGAAATAAGCTACCATCGCCTGAGCTAGTTTATTTCCATTTATGTTTGTAAGCATATTTTAGTATTTTACATTAATGAAATGAAGTATTATTTTTGCTGTATCTCTGTATTTATGGTTATCTCTGTAATTTGTTGCGTTCTGGTTTAAATTCGGATCAACTCGTGTGATCTTGAAGCTGGATAGAGGGGCCGAGATTAAGAGAGTGAGTTGCAAAAGTTGCAGGGAAGAAGAAAATGATCCAATCATCCAAATGACTACTTGTGTTGGGGGTTGACTTGGTGGATGGAGTGAGTATATTTTGGTCAAAGGTCAGGATTGTCTCACTTTGATTTAAATCTACTAAAGGAAGGGTTCTTAAATGGGTTTTCCCCTACGTAGGGGTTTGCTCTGGCTGAGTGCCTATATCTTGTGTTCTCTTATTGTCTTTGAAGTTTCTTGCAATTGTCTTGATGATAATAGTGTAATAACAAAAAGGAAGAAGAAATAACTAATCACAAGAAATTGTCATATAAAGGAGAATTCAATTAATAAGAAGCCCTAACAGTTTGCCCTGGATTTCTTAACATGGTATCAGAGCAAGGTTCGTTTGCATAAGGGTAGGAAGGAGACCACAAGGACGTCTAGTCAAGCAAAGAAGTCTAATTATCGGAGGCTGAGGTCCTAGAAAGAGAAAAACTGAATTTTGAGAACTCTAATAAGTCCTAAATACAGTGACTAGGCCATAGACTTATGATTGGACAGTGAAGAAGTATTAGGAGGATAGAAGCAATATTTCGGGAGATCGAAAGGATAAGGAGATAGCTCACTCAAGGCCGAGTTTCTTGAAGAAATGATTAAACCCCTTAACATAACTCCCATGAGCTGAAATCATCATTAACTAAAGCCGAATTCTGGCACCTTTTCCAGAGATCTGTGCATAATTATGATCCACCGAATCATGGAATGAATTGCCTGTTTGGCGATTTAATAGGGAACGTGAGAATCACTTGTTAAGAAACCAGGACCAAGGCATTGGAGGCCTAATTAAAGGGCCTATTTGGAAACTACAGTGACAGAGACTTGTTCATACTTGGAAGATCTGTTACAATCACATATATAAAGTCTGAATTCTAGACAGACATATAGTGGCAAAGATCGTTGTTGAGAAAGCCAAAGATCTATAGGATTAGAAAGATCTGAAAATGTCATCCCAAAAATATATGAAGTTTGTAGTTCTGCGCTTAAACTAGTGACCAAAAATTCCAAGTTAAGAAGGACTAGAGACAGTCCTTGTAGCAAGTGAAAAGGCTACTTGAAGAAGAAATCAAAACCGAATCTCAAAAGACTTTATTCATGTTTTATTTTGCCAGCTAAGGAAGTCGTTATTTTCTGTGGTTTGTGTTCATAAGGACCTGGGCATCTATATAAATTAGATCTGATCCCCCATAGTTGCAAAGAAGTTGATCATATTCCATCAACAAAGAATCTTCTATAAGGATAAACAAAAATCTTTGCTTTGGGTCAACTAAATGCTTGCTTCTTTGTCATATCCTGAAGTCGAGAAGAGCATTCTTGTGAAAAAGGGCATCCTTGTTTGACGTTTTGAAGACATATTGGAAGAAACATTGTGATAGGAGCAGTCCATCACAGTGAAAGCATCTTAAAGACCTTATCAAAATTCAAGTATTGTTTTCATTCTTTATAACAATATGTCCTCAATTTGCAAGAAGAGCAATAAGAAGACAAAGGTATATAATCTTGAGGTACGTATAGCATATTCACTTGTTAAGATTTTAGCAATGTTTTAAGAATTAGTTAGGTTGGCAAGTTCTCAATGTGTTAAAATTGTTAATATCTAGAAATTGTAAACCCTAGATAGTTCATTCACTTGCGCCTTCTTAGAAATCCTAATTCTTTCGTATGGCAGACTTTTGGAATTAAATGATGTCTAGGTTTTACTCAAAATCCTAGAAATTCATTTAATAGATCATAGTCTTATACTTGATGATACTTGTCAAGGTAACCCTACAAGGTTTGTAGAGGTGTAACTCGAGGCATGATTTATAATAATTCTTCTTCATATTAAAAAGTATGTTCATTCTAAAGGTTTGTTCTACATTACTAACTTTCATGTCTAGGTTTTTGAATCACGAGGATTCTTGTTTGGGTGATTAATCATTAGATTAAATCTACCCTCGTCATTCTATCATTTTGATCATTCTTATGAAACCCTAATCTTTAGGGTTCACCATAAGACCCTAGCCTCTTGATGCTAAGGGTATGTCGATGAAACCCTAGTCTACTTAGGGTTTGTACAAATCCTTGCTTAGGTTTTGTTAACAATAATGTTAAAACCCTAGTTCCCTTAGAGTTGTTAGTAAAGAACCAATAAAGAAAAGTCCATTCTTGCAATGTTTAGGTTTTTGGTATTGTTGTGGTTTTTGGTATTGTTGTGGTAAAGACCTATTCTTTTAGGGTTTGTTGTTGTAAATCTAAACCTTAGATCATTAAGATTTTGATAAGGTAGGGTTTGTTAGTTGAAACCAGAGATCTTTAGGGTTTGGTGAATTAGGGTTTGTGAACAAAACCCTTGTAAGTAAGATTCTAGGAATGAAACCCTAGGCGTGGATTCATCAGATCGAAACCCTAGCCTAAATGAAATTTTTGTATACCTAATTTTGATGTATTAATGTTTGTGTCTTGGGTTTACCTAGTAGATATGGATATTGATGTTGGATGCTAGTGCATGAAATCCTAGATATGTATATGCTAGTATGCTAACCTAATTGTTGATATTTGATCAATTCTAAGGTTTGTAACAAAGCCCTAATAGAGATTGACATTTTAGGATATAATGATATTCTGATGATAAAAACTAGGGTTTGTAACAAACCCTAGTAGAGTCTAAAAGTGTTGAAACTTTAGAAGTATAGTAGGATTGTTATTTGATTGAATTGCTGATATCTAAGGCTTTACGTCTCAAAGATGGAGTCTAAGGGTTTGTGACAAAACCCTAGCAAGAGGTTGAAGTCTAGTATGTGTGTCTTGCTGATTATGAAGCTAACTAGGTTTAGGTATTTGATGTCTAAAGTATTTGATTGTTTTGATGCTTCCATTATATTGACATGCTTCTGTATATGTATTTTGGTTGTAATTGCTATTAAAGTTTTTGTAGGTACATAAGTTTCAAGATGATGAAGATGCTTGTATGATATTAATAAGCATGATGAAGGATGTTATATGAATGATGATGATCAAGATGACCTTGATGCCATACGAAAGAAATAAAGCCTTGAAAGAATGAAGTTTATTTGATATTATGAAAGCTATTGATCTCCCTAAGTTGAGAGGGAACCTGGATAGAAGAAAGAGAACATCTCTCCAGTTGAGAGGGAGGGCATATTATGACAATAAATACCTTGAAGTAAGAATAAAATCGAACGAATGAAAGTACTATAGATGAATGTTCGTGATTCATGAAGTTGCAATCAAATGACTTGAGAAGTAATGAGGTTGTATTTGGTGCTGCTGAAGAAGTAAAAGAAGAAAGCTTTTGACAAGATGTATTTGATAACTTGATGATGATATAAGCGACATCAGAATGAATGAGGACTCCGAAGGTTTGTATTTACTTGTATGTATTTGAAAGTTTATTACTGATTGGGTTCTGTTTGTACAAGTAAATCTCTCCACAAGAAGATTAAACACTTTCAATCTTGAAGTCTAGTATGTGTGTCTTGCTGATTATGAAGCTAACTAGGTTTAGGTATTTGATGTCTAAAGTATTTGATTGTTTTGATGCTTCCATTATATTGACATACTTCTGTATATGTATTTTGGTTGTAATTGCTATTAAATTTTTTGTAGGTACATAATCTTCAAGATGATGAAGATGCTCGTATGATATTAATAAGCATGATGAAGGATGTTATATGAATGATGATGATCAAGATGACCTTGATGCCATACGAAAGAAATAAAGCCTTGAAAGAATGAAGTTTATCTGATATTATGAAAGCTATTGATATCCCTAAGTTGAGAGGGAGCCTGGTTAGAAGAAAGAGAACATCTCTCCAGTTGAGAGGGAGGGCATATTATGACAATAAATACCTTGAAGTAAGAATAAAACCGAATGAATGAAAGTACTACAGATGAATGTTCGTGATTCATGAAGTTGCAATCAAGAGACTTGAGAAGTAATGAGGTTGTATTTGGTGCTGCTGAAGAAGTAAAAGAAGAAAGCTTTTGACAAGATGTATTTGATAACTTGATGATGATATAAGCGACATCAGAATGAATGAGGACTCCGAAGGTTTGTATTTACTTGTATGTATTTGAAAGTTTATTACTGGTTGGGTTTTGTTTGTACAAGTAAATCTCTCCACAAGAAGATTGAACACTTTGGAAGCATGCTTGGGCAAATGGATATATCTGGTTTAGCTTGTTAGAGAGAGATGAAACATCTAATGGCAGATGCTTGGGAGCACATCTGGTTGGCTTATGTGTTGATGTCTAGATCTCGAAGAGGGAGGGTGGCTTTGGTCATGGAGCTCCAAGCATGGATACACACTTAAATTCCTTGGTTGATGGTTAGCAAGTAAGCCTAATGGTACCTAGAGTGGTTGAAAGCTTGAGTCCATCTTAGTCCCACCCGGATAGAATACCCTGGTCAGGTTTCTAGTCCGCAACACTGAGTGGGCTAGAACTCTTCTAGTTCATTTCATTTTGAGATCTTCCATGTACCTTCATATGTATGTAATTATGAATACCTCCCTAGTTAAGAGGGAGTGTTGAAGAATGTAACTAGTGTCGGTCTTCATAATTGTACTTGAGTCATGATGTAATATATGTCAAAAGAAATTTTTATTATTATTAAATTGGCTTATGAAAGCATGGGTTTCGTGCTTGGGTGAATGGTCAATAGGTCAAGGCACCCATGGGGTGCTAGAAGATTTTTGTATTAACTCAAATTCAAAATTATTTTTGTAAGAAAGAAAAAATGTTTAGAAAGAAAAATATTTTATTGTCATATTCCTCCTCCATCAAGTCAGTGTTTTCAATAGTCTACAAGTCGGCCTATTATTGGACACTCCTGTAAGAATTTATAGGGTAAGTTCCTTAGATAGAACACGAAAGGACACTGCTCACAAACAGATCATAGATCAATACACCAGTGTTCTTGATGTGGTTAAAACCCTCAAAGAGGGAAACAATCCACAGCATTAGAGCCTATCCCCCCTTAGTGACAACTTCCTGAACTCCAACCATAAATTGAAGATTAGTAAACTTCCCCTCTGTGAGAGCCTTTGTAAAGATGTTTGCAAGTTGATCATCGATTGGACAATATTGTACTTTAAGAACATGGTCATGAATGAGCTTTTTAATGAAGTGCATGTGTATTTCAATGTGTTTGCTACGCTGATGTTGGACTAGATCTTTGAATAGCTGAATGGCACTTTGATTATCACATCAAAGTGTAGTCGGATGCTGCTGCTGAAGACCAAACTCTGATAGGATCTGACTAAGCCACAGGGCTTCCTTATTAGCTTCAATAACACCACGATACTCTGATTCTGCTGAAGAAAGAGAAATGTCACTTTGTTTCTTGCAAGCCCATGTAATATGTCTAGAACCAAGAGTGAAGACATAAGCTGCAGTAGACTTCCGATCATCAGCGTCACCAGTCCAATCAGAATCTGTGAAACCAACCAATAGAGGAGATGCTTTTGCATTGTAATGAATCCCAAACTAAACTGTACCTCGAACATAACAAAGTATTATTTTAGCTACTTTCCAATGAATTTCATGTGGGTTTTGCATAAACCAAGCAACAAGGCCAACAACAAAGGAAAGGTCAGGATGGGTATGGGTCACATACAAAAGTTTTCCAACAAACTGACGGTATAAGGTTGCATCAACTTCAGGGGAAGTACAAGTGACTGAAAGTTTCGCTCTAGACTGAAAGGGAGAAGGGGCTGGCTTACAGTCTTCCATGTGAAAGTGGCGTAGAAGATCACAATTATAATTGGACTAGGAAAGGGAAATACCTTCTTTGGATTACAAGACTTGAAGACCAAGAAAATAATGCAAGTGTCCTAACTCTGTCATTTCAAATTACTTTTTAAGGCTGGACTTCACATGGTTTATAAGGTTGGGATCACTACCAGTAAGGATAAGACCATCAACATAAAGAACAAGAATGATAAGAGACCTACCCACTTTCTTGGTGTCGACAATATTGTTAGAATGACACCTAGAAAAACCAATATCTAAAAGAAAGCTACCATTTTGGCATATCAAGCTTGAGGGGCTTGCTTGAGACCATAAAGGGATTTCCTAAGTCGACATACAAGGCTGGAGTTTGTTTGTATAAAGCCAAGAGGTTGTTCCATATAGATTTCTTCATGCAAGTTCCCATGCAAGAAGGCAGATTTAACATCCATTTGACGGACTTCCCATTTGAAAGAGACAACAAGGGAAAGAATAAGGTGTATAGAGTTCATTTTGGCAACAGGGGAGAAGGTTTCAGTATAGTCAATGGCTTCTACTTGTGAAAAACCCTTAGCAACAAGACAAGCTTTATGTTTATCAACTTTTCCTTTTGGTACAAACTTGGTTTTGTAAACCCATTTTCATATCACAAGTTTTTGTTCCTTTGGAAGAGGAACAAGGTCCCATGTATCATTTGCCAATAGTGAACGATATTCTTCATTCTTAGCTGCGTCCCAATCTGGATGGCCTGAAGCTTCTGCAAAGGTTTCAGGATCATAATTCACTGAAGCTTGAGCCAGTAAAGAAGAGGCTCTACTGAACTGAGAACGTGTACGACGTTGATCTATAGGATCACCTGCAAGAGCACCTGATGCATCCCAAGTAGCGCGGACCCATTTTCGAAGTTGAGGAGCTGAAGGAGGATCCCGAGAAGATGGGGGAGGATTATCATCCTCACTGTCATTATATGAAGAAGAAATATTTTCAGAGGTAGAAGTGATAGAGAGAGGTGGCACATCTGTTGAATTAGGCTCGTACGCCAATATATTTTCAGCAAACTTTACATCTCTTCTAATGATAACATTTTTGGATTTAGGTTGAAGATGTCTATATCCTTTGACATCTTCAGAATATCCAACAAAAATACATTTTTCACTCTTAGGTTCTAAGGTTTTATGTTTCTCATTTGGAATATGGGCCCATGCTTCACTCCAAAAACACGGAAAGACTGACATCTGTTTTAATTGGATCATGCTTTTCTAGAGTGATATTCTTTAAACCTTAGTAGAAGGCTATTTTCTATGTAATTGCCAATTAATTGCTCTGCCAAATTAAGACGAGTCCTTTAGATTGAACATACATTACCATTTTTTAAGGTGCGATTTTTCTTTCAGCTCTCTTCTGTGGAGTATATGACAATAGTATTGATTTCATGCTCATGCAAAGTTGATGATTGTGTTAAACTATTCTCCGCCCATATCAATCTTAGGTTAGAATTTATGTCCAGATTGTTTCTAGCAAAGGCCTTAAAGCCAAGAACATGTTAGGCTTCACCTGAGTTTTAGAAGTTATCCCAGTGGTCTGAGCATTCATTAATGAAGTTAGAAATCTTTAGCAGAGAATGACAACAGTAGTGGGCCCATAAATACTATGACAAGCTGTAAAGGGGTTGAGGTGTGCCAAGAGGCACGTTTTTTAAAATTATCCCAATGATGTTTTTTGAGTACACATCCGGAATAAACACCATCTCTGCAACATACTATAGGAAGACCTTTCACCATATTTTCTTTACATAGATTTTGAAGGGAGCGATAGTTTAAGTGACCAAATCGCTCATGCTAAAGTTTGCTCACTTCATCATTATGAGCAAAAAATACCGAGGGAAGAGTTGATGACTCAAAGTTAAACTTATACAACCTTGCAGAATCATCAGCAATGCCAGTAGCTAAAATCTGTCTAGGATCTCTTATGTCCTTAATTACAACATCATGAGGTGAAAATTCTAATTACAACATCATGATGTGAGAATTCAACAGTTTTACCTTCACCTGAATGAAGTATCTTATATACAGATAAAAGGTTGCAGGATAAGGTAGGAACACATAATACATCATTAAATTGACCATTGTCTAGATGAATAGTTCAAGTCCCTACAACACTAAGAGATCTATCATCACCAACATATATATTTTTGGTGTTATAACCATTTAAAAAAGAAAACATGGCTTTGTTTTTGGCCATGTGATACGAAGCTCCAGAATCAATGAGCCACTTATGAGGATGAGAAGAAGATACATTTAGTGTGTAACCAGATCGAGATGCTTGACAACCACATGCAAAAAATGCTATTCCTAAAGATGAAGTTGAAGTTGAAGGGTGATTCAAATGGATGTTATGCTTCTTCATTGCTGGTTTCAAGGCTTCCATCTTTTTAAAGCATTTGGATTCTAAGTGGCTATCATGATTACAAAAGTTGCAATGTCTATCAGTGTTCTTCCCTTTGTTTTTAGTTGCCTTATCATTTTGTTGAGTTGATTTTTCGTTGTGAGACTGAAATTGCTTAGGACCTTTGTTTGGTTTAGGACCATTCTTTTTAGGATGCTGCTTCTTAGGATTCTTTGAACTTGGTTGTTGCTGGGCTGCTAAGGCTTTCTTAGAAGAGTCACTAGTATTAAGAAGACCAAGATGTAAGAGTTTTTCTTGCTCTCTTATTAAAGAATCACAAAAGGCATCAAAAGAGGGGGACTTGTAGTCTCGTCCTTGAGAAATAAAGGCTTCTCTAGTAGAATGGAAGGTGGAAACAAACACAGAGTAGGCTGGTCCTAACTTAGTAATAATGGAGTAGATAAGGCTACCATCTTCTTTCTTAACCTTAACACCTTCCAAAAGAAGTCTAAGGGTCTTGAACTTTGGACAAAAAATTTTCAATGGAAGAAAAATTATTGGGGTCCAACGTAAACAACTCATTTTTGAGTTGATGGGCTCTAATTTCATTTTTAATTTCAAAAACGTTATTGCGCTGTTTTATTGCTTTATCGGGGGTATCAATTTCTGCGATATGGAATCTAAGGTCTAGAGAAATAAACATCTCTATCAACCCATGTGCTTGATCTTGCTTATTTTCCCATTTGGCTTGCTTATCTTCATCTTTAGGCTTAGACTCTTTGCCTGAGGCTATTCTATAAAGTCCTTTACTTCTAAGTAAATCCAAAATGTAGGATAGCCATTGGAAGTAGTTGGTGTTGTCAAGAATAACTAGGCATGGGATTTCCATTTTAAAATAAACTGAAGATGTAGATGTTGGAACTAAGTGTTCCAATGGAAAGATTTCAAAAAATTAGGCCAATTAAAAAAACGGCTCTGAAAATGGCGCTTCCGGATGAAAAAGTTATGGCTTTTTGAAGAAAAGTTGTTGAAGATGCCGACGAACTACGTGAATGTTGGGAAGTGAATAATAATGTTATATAAAAAAATTCCCCCCCCCCCCCCCCCGCCCCCCCTTTCCAAACTTAATCTAGTTAGCTCACTTTAAAAAAAAGATTACTTTATGTGACCCACTTTTATAAATAAGTGAAAGTCATTTTTGCAATGGTACTTTATGAATTATCTACTAATTGTAACTTAAATAAAAGATAAAGTGACTTTAGAATTGTAAGTGACTCACTTTTTATGATGGGTGAGAACACTTTTACATAAAGTGACTTTAAAACATAAGTTACATGTGCTTTTTGAAAAAAATAACTCAACAAAAAAAAGACTTGAACCCCAGACCTTTATTCTCATAATGTAACTTTGGATCAAGTGAGCTAGTTTAAAAGGTTAGTAATTTTTGGAAAGGAGGAAGGTTTTTTTTTTTAATTTTTTTTGCTCACTGAAGCTTTGAAGTGCGTGGTTACTTGGAAAACCCCTTTTTGCCTACAAAACAAAAAAAACAACCACACAAACCAAAACGAACAAACAAAAGAAATCCAAGCGTTATGACTTAAAGTTAGATTTGGCCGAAAACTAAATATTTTCCTTAATGTTTATGATTTTCCGAGATCACACTAAGGCGCAACGGAAAACAGCATACGCATGAGAAAAATCTTTTCTTTCTGTTTCTAGTTTGCCCAGATCACACAGAGTCGTGGGGCAAAAAGCTTACATAGAAATGAAAGGTATAGATCCGGTAATAAAGCAATTTATAGAGGACTATAATCCAAAATAAACAGAGAGATAAATAACTATAACTGCAAATAAAGACTGTATACCTCCAATGGATGCGACCCTCGAATAGCTCTGATACCATGTAGGAATTTACAGGGTAAGTTCCTTAGATAGAACACCAAAGGATAACGCTCACAAGCATATCATAGATCAGTACACCGGTGTTTTTGACGTGGTTAAAACCCTCAAAGAGGAAAACAGCCCATGGCCTAAGCCAACGCGACCACTTTAGGCAATTTATTAATGTAAAAGAAAGAAAATTTACATAAGCTTCTCTCATGAATGGTCACCTAACAAATGACCCTCCATGCTCTTTAAATAGAGATCATGGACCAATTGGGTGTTAAGCCACGGATCAAGTGTCGGTAATACTGAGGAGAGAATGAACCATCAGATCACTTCATGTCTAGAACATATCATGGCTGTCAGATTGTAAGTTACAAAAAGTACATACTAAAGAAACACACTTTACCTAACTATACACTAGACCAAGTTATATTTAATTATTTCCTATGTCGAAATATACTAACAACTCCTACAACTATTTAAAGGAATGAACTCGACATATTGAGGGATATAATACACACATTCAACTTGTGGTTTGGTTTGGAGAAAAATGATGCGAAGATCTAGAAAAGGAGAGTCTAGTCAAGAAAAGTTTGTCATGCTATGGGAAACCGAATTTTTGATGCTACTCGTGTGATCTTGAAGCTAGACACAGGGGTCGATATAAGAGGGCAAGTTGTAGGGAAGAAGAAGACAAGTATCCAAATGACTACTTGTGTTAGGGGCTGACCTGGTGGATGGAGTGAGTATATTTTTGTCAAAGGTCGGGATTGTCTCACGTTGATTTAAATCTATTGAAGGAAGAGTTTGACTGGGTTTTCCCCTACCTAGTGGTTTTGCCCTGGCTGAGTGTCTGTATCTTGTGTTCTCTTATTGTCTTTGAAGTTTTTGGCAATTGTCTTGATGATAATAGTGTAATAACAAAAAGGAAGAAGAATTAACTAATCACAAGAAATTGTCATATAAAGGAGAAATCAATTAATAACAAGCCCTAATAGTGTTGCCCTAGATTTCTTAACAACTTGGGCCATGACTCCTAGCATAGGGATGAGGAGAGTGAGCAGTTGATCGAGGAGGCACAAGAGAAACTTGGTGCTCCTAATATGTCAGTTCAATAGAGTAGACAACCACAAAGGTAAAGATGATATATGGCACTTATGACCGTGTTGTTGGGTGCTAAGCCTTCTAGTTACGAAGAGGTAGCCACTTAGTAGGAGTGGAGAGATGCCATGGTGGAGTATGCCTCCATCATGAAGAATGATGTCTAGGAGGTGGTGCTGAGGCTAAAGGGAAAATCTATGGTGGGCTCTTGTTGGGTCTACAAGATCAAGAATGGGGTTAATGTGAGCGTCGAGAAATATAAGGCAAGATTCATGACAAAGGGGTTCTCGCAAGTAGAGGGGATCGATTATGACGAGACCTTTGCCCAAGTGGCCAGATATTTGTCTGTTAGGTCTATTGCAACTATTGCAAGTTGCAATGCAGATGGGTTGGAGGACCCACCAAATGGACGTTAAAACAATGCTTCTCAATAGGGTTGTTGAGGAGGGGATTTATATTGAGAAGCCGAAGAGATTCGAGACATGCCGCAAGGATACTCACGTTTGCAGACTCAAGAGAGCATTGTATGGGCTCAAACAAGCTCCATGAGCATGGTATGCTCGGATAGACAATTCACTTTAGAGATTGGGCTTCACCGAGAGTGAAGTCGACCCTAACCTCTACTACAATGTCGTTGGAGGTCAGCGGCTTATTCTGGTTCTATATGTGGACGTTTTGATTTTGACAAGTGCAGACAGGGTCATCTAGGAGTGCAAGAGAGATCTTACAGGCAAGTTTGAGATGAAGGATTGGGGCTGGTGCACTATTTCCTTAGGCTTGAGGTTTGACAAGGTGATGGAAAGATCTTCTTGGGGTAGGGCAAGTACGCTTTGATGATTTTGAGGAGGTTTCACATGCAAGCTTGCAGGCACAAGTTGGAGGAAGGTAGATGCATCGAGATAGGAGTGTGTAGATGCTTCACTTTATTGACAGTAAATAGGGTCACTGATGTATTTGGTAAACACACGACCAAACATATGTTTTGTAATTAACTCTTTGAGCCAGCTTTTGGTTCAGCCTACTGGAACGCATCAAGTTGCTGCCAAGCACGTATTGAGATATCTCAGGGGAACAATATAGGTTGGATTTTGGTATAGACAAGTTGTTGAGATGAGGCTTGAGGGCTTCACAAATGCAGATTGAGTAGGGAGCTCCACAAACAAGAAGAGCACATCAAGATGCACATTCAGTATTGGATTAACAACTATTTCATGGTTCAGCTAGAAGCAGAGATCAATTGCATTAAGCTCAGTTGAGGCCAAGTACATGGTTGACAGTTTGGCAAGGGGCGAAGCTATTTGGTTGAGGAAGCTTCTCGTGGGATTTTTTGGACAAGAGTTGGAGCCCACGGTGATCTATTGTGACAATTTGAGCTGCGTCAAGCTCTTCGAGAATCCAATGTTTCACTATCGCTCAAAGCACATCGACATATGTTATCATCACATCAGGGATGTTGTTCAGAGAGGTATAGTTACACTCTAGTATGTACCAATAGAGGAGCATACAACAGACATTCTGACCAAGGCTTTTTCCGGGAGCAGATTTGTTTACCTCAAAGAGAAGTTGGGTGTAATGCAAAACACCTGCCTCTTTAAGAGGGAGTGTTGATTGGAGTAGAGCAGTAAGGGTTCTACTTGTCTAGGTGCTAAGGGACTCATGAGACGGCCACTTTAGCAGAATATTAATTTATTTAACTATTCCCTAAAGTTGGACTTAAGAAAAATTAAAAATTCTTAAGTTAACTTTTGATTTAATCTTAGCCCTTCATCATGACTTAATCTCAGCCATTGAGAGTGATATCAGAGGTTAGGTTGAAATTATAAGAGGAGATAGAGTGAGTAAGTGGCCAGTTCGATGAGCACCAAGGGTGTGTGATTGGCTCCGCAAGAGAAGGCTCTTCGGTAGTCAACAAGCAAATCAGGGATTGAGAGGGAGGAAGGAAGAGGCCAAATAGCATTAGCCCAGCTTAGAACCTGTGCAACTGTACAATGTGTTTTGCAGTGCACAAGGAGAGATTGACCTGCTGCGCACCTTTGTGCAGAAAAGGGGATCTGCGCAAGCATTGCGTAGGGGGTTGTCTTGTTTTTGATTCAGATCAATTATTGAGTGGAGTTGCCGTAGAAGTGAAGTATTTCCTTGCTGAATAAATCTCTGGAAAATCTATTATTTACTGAGCTAATAGAAAACACATGCAGTCGCAGGTTTTCCCCGGAGTTGGTGTTTCCTAGGTATATCTTGTGTTCTATTTGTTTGTCTTCAGATTTATTATTTTTTGCTGTGCATTCTAAGTTAGAAAGCTCAGTGTATTTGCAATTTAAGTTTCCAGTATAGCAGTTGTTTGTATTTCTGGTATTACACTTAGAAAATTGTGAATCAGTTACTGGGTTTTAAGGAAATCTAACCCAACACTTTCAATTTCACAGAAACATTATCCACTCTTAAAGAAATCTCTGCCCATGGTGTCCGTAGTTCAATTCTTTGCCCACATTGCTGACGACTCACCAAAACATGTGTAAGATGTGAGTGCACCTTATATTTATGTTCAAGGGATTAGGGTTGGGTTAAAGGATGTTTCATTTTTTCACTTTTTAAAATTTTCACTTTATTTTAGGGGTTGTTATCCCTTTACCACATCTTCTGGAGAATGTTTTGGGTATGTCACAAATGTTGATGTTTCGTCCTGACTTAATTTGACTGTATGAGAAATGGGACGTTCCTGTTTGACTGTACTGGACCCTGTCAACAGTATGATTGCGATAATGGAATGAAACTTTTGATGCCAGCGGTTCAGTGTCAAATTTATCATATTGTCCATATTATAGTATATTTAAATATTTTATTTTATTGATTAGAAACGAAGCATTTTTACTCCATTATGTTTTGTTATGTATGTTTCCCTTATTTTTGTCAATTTAGCTTGAGCTGCCAAACTAGGAAAGTTGAACCATGTCACATTTAGAGGTGGACTAACCTACAGGCTCAGGAATACCAGATGGTGAAGTAAATTCTCAGAGTTGAAATTTAATCATGAACCAAAATATTTATAGGTGTATTTGGCATGGAGGGTGCTTGACAGTACCATTTCCGTTGATGTTATGGCTCTTTATCATCTTTGAAGGTAGGTGTGTTAAGGCTCTTTATCATCTTTGAAGGTAGGCGTGTTAAGGCTCTTTGTCATCTTTGAAGTTTGAACAGATAAGATCCTTCTATGTACTGGCAACCAAACTGTCTGCAACTAGAATAATCTGTGTATGAAGCAATGTAGTCTTTTAATGGGACGAGTGCTCAAAGTATATATCTGTTCCTTATTTATATCCACTATGCACTGGCTTTATTGCGGATATCCTGAAGCTGCGAGGGATATGTTGCATGTTCTTGTTGCTGCTTCCCTACTTGCTGAATGTCCTGGGGTATTGTATATGATCTATGATAGCATGATGTTTTGGAATATCTCGATTCATACCCATTCTGTTGAGGACAAGCATAGGTGTGTTTATGGTTGAAGTCTACTGAATAAAAGAGTTTGGAAGAGCATATCCTTTGTTTAGTTGGATAAACAAAAATAAGTGCATGGCCATTGTAGAAAAAGAATTATAACCAAGCAATTCTACATATATATTATATTTAATCTCCACTGTGAAGCAATTTTATTCATTCTCATTTAAGTAGTTCTCTGTGATGTACACAAAATTTATATCTATAGAAGCTTTACATGTCCCGTTAAATGGTGAATAAATGGACATATGAATTTTTTTATGTAATAAGAAGTTATTGAATTTCATGACTGCAGTTCAAGTCGCAAGCACCATAGATTCAGAACCAGCGACTATTCCATCTGCTTCAGCATCCAGTATTCCATTTACAGGCACCCAGCCACTTATAGAAAGTTCAGACAAGAGCACTTTTCCAGCACAAGTGGCAGTCAGATGTGTTATTGAAAAGTCTGTCAAGGCATCAAATGAAATACATGCACCTGATAATTCCAAAATACCTATTGAAATTAAGAGCTTGCATACGGATTCCGTCTCTCCAGTGACAAAACCCAGTGATGATGATTATCTTCAGCAGAGACTTTTACATGGCTGCAAACAAAGAGATGCACAGTCTAGATTTAATGAGGAAGAATGCCTTAATGAAAGATGGTTGAAGGCTCATAAACAAAAAGATGTACCTGTCAAAATTAATGATGAAGATCGCCTTCAGCAGAGAGTAACTCACCTGCATAAAGATGCACAGGCCATGTTGGAATTACCTCAAGGAACAAATAAAATGAAGGAAGGGAGACATGATGAGGCTGGTAATCTGCTGTCAACCAAAGCAAACCTTCAATTATCTTTATCAATGGATGTTCTTGAAATTCCATGGAGTGATCTTGTTTTGAAAGAACGGATTGGAGCAGGTATATGCTATTTTGCGCAACTGAAGAAAAATCATTGATACATTTAATTTGATTTGTATTCATTACTAGTAAAAGGAACCGGGTATTTTTTTAGGTTAGGAATGATGCATTGAGTTCTGAGCAACTGGTCTTCATGCATTTGCAGGTTCTTTTGGTACAGTGCATCATGCTGACTGGAATGGCTCGGTTAGTTTCTTGATCTTTCAGAAAACTGTTTTGACCTTACTTTTATTGGTTTTATTCCTTTCCATATACAAATCACCCCACCCTCCAGCCGCCGTCGGCAACAGTAAGTTATTCCATAGGCTCAAGGCCGTACAATAAACAAGGCTCAAAGTCATAAGCTCAACATGTCACTTGCAGGAATCAAACCTAGGTGGGGAGGATAACAGTCATTCCTCTCAACCACCCGAGATAAAGCCAATTGACGATTATATATTTGTTTATTTTTAATTGGTTGGTACAAAATGATTAATATTAACTTAAAATAGAAAATTAGGCCTGCATTTCAGACAGCCAGATCCTTGAGTATACTTCAGGACACATATCTGCAAGAGAGATGGAAATGAATTTATAATGTCTGGATTACAATGAATTTGCAAATGTAGGGACAGAAATTGTATCTCTATTATAATTGTCTCTTGCATTAACATACTGATTTCTATTTACAAAAGTGGATTTAACAAAATAGTAGATAAGCTGAGTACATGATATTTTGAAAAGTCACCCTTCTGCATAACAAATTTGTTGCTGACCTTGTTAATCTGCAAAGCTTTGAAGCAGGTGCCATTATAGCTTGTTACACACCATGAAATCAAATAAGGAACACGTAATTTTGACACTGTTTAGGATGATTAACCCAATCTTTCATGCCTTTCCTTTCTTTGGTTTAAAGAGTCACCATATTTTCTTTTCCAATCAATTTGTTGCTAGTATCATCAGGAACTTGTCATGGATATAGTCTTTCTAAAACTTGTGTACTGCCTGAGGCATTGATGCCCAAATTCGCTTTGCATTGAATGGTAGTTCTTGAAATCTGTAAAAAGATTTGTTAACTCCTGGATTTTTGAAATCACAGGTGCCAACTTCCAGTTACACTTTAAACAGTAGTTTCTGAATTTCATAACTATCAATTATAAAGTTTTAATTAGCTTCTAGTATCAGTTCTTGACTATCTAAATTAATGGCCATGTTTAGGCCTTTCTCTGTTGCAATTGCTTCTGCCATATTGTGTGTGGAATCTCCATCATTTTGAGCTTAAATGAAAATAGGATTAGCTTAACTGTTTCCAAAAGTTCCTCCAATAGTGCCATTCTGGGATTACCTTTTGATGCACCGTTAAAATTAACTTTGAAATGGAGATCTGGGAGCAATCCATCTGTCCTGCAACTCTTGATGGCTGACTGGAGTCTATTGCATATAAACAGTCTTCCCTAGTCAATTTCCCAGGCTTGAAATTCACTTTTGCTTCATTACCATTTCGAGGCCTTCATTTGGTGCAATTGTTTCTACCAATGTTGTGAAAATCGTTATCGGGATTAAATCGGCGAGGGGAAAAAATTGGGAAAAATCGGTAAAAATCGGGGAAAAAATCGTAAAATACAAAAATATTCATTTTTTTTTTCAAAATTTTTAATATTTAAAGCATCTATAACATAAAATAAATACATTGACACATAAATATGATAAAAGAACTAATATATAAGATGTGTAATATCATTTCTAGTGCTACATCATACATAACAGTGAATCATGTCTTGAATAGTAAGTCCTGACTCCTGAGTCCCAACTCAGCCTCAAAATATTAACAAAAAATATAATAATGTATCTCATATCATGAGTCATAATGTCATATACAATGAAATGAACCAAATAACTAATACTACTAATTTCCTCTGCCCCTTTTGGGAGAAAATGCAATAGCTTTCCCTTTCCCTCTAGATGTAGATGCCGATGGAGTTGGCAGTGGACTCTGCTGTGCTTTAGAAGCTGAAGAACAAGGAGCTACAGGAGGTAGACCACGTCCTCTACTGGCGGTAGGGATAGCCTAGGTAGGTGGTGTCACCTCCTCCTCCTGTTGCTCCTCCTCCTCCTCCCCTTCGACGCTTTCCACTACCTTTTGCTCTAACCAACTCTAACCAATCATCGACAGACTCCATGAGAGGCCTCTCGGCCTCAACCCTCCATGCAGCAGTGGTGTCAATCCCATCTAATGAGATGGCCTCCATATTAGGTATTCTCTCAAGTTGCTTCACCACAATTGAAGATTGTAGTAGACGTAGACCATGTCATTAAGTCGCTGGGTCTCCAACCTGTACAAAGATCATAAAATAATAATTATAAAAAGAATATTATTTAATGAATTCAAAAAATTAATTGAAAATTTAGAATATTTTAAGTTTTAAGTTTAACCTGTTGTGCTTCTTGTTGTGTATTTTTTCGAATACACTCCAGTTGTGCTTGCATCTTGAGGAGCTACATGTTTGGCTGAGGATTTAGATGGCAAGATTTTGCAAATGGGGCACTTTGGCACCATAGTGAGTCCACTATATATCTACAACAAAAATACAAATAAGATAAACTTAAGAAAAAAATGAAATTTGAAAGTTGAAGCAAAGTATGAAGTTATGAACTTGAAGAAAATGAAATTTGAAAATACCTGACATTGTAGTCTTCCTATCAGTTACAAGTATCTCAAAGTCAAATGTGCCACCTGCCATCTTGTATATCTCCATTTCTTTGGAGATTTTTGCATGTTTTGCTGGAGATCGCATCATTCTCTGAACACAGGTTAAGAATCTATCCATGATCTCAACATCAAATAAGAACCCACATGGGTAAGAAAATGCGGGGCTCAGATAGATCCCTGCAGCATGAATGGGACGATGGAGTGTGTTGTTCCATTGTTCATAAATCACTTCCCATAGGAGGAGTTGTTTCTGAAACCCCTCATCTCCCTTATCATCATAGTAGGCCCGAATAGATTCTTTGGCCCTGTCCATAGCCTCATACAAATAGCCCATTGCGGGCTTTTCACCAACAACTAATCAAATAACCTTTACCAAAGGTTTAGTAACGGTGCACACCTCCTGCACTCCTGCCTATAAGTCTTCCTAGTATGAAACTAATCTGCATATGGCCTCTTCCTCTGGTTTGCGGTTCATTGTCAAAGCACGCCACTCCTATGAAAGAAACATTCTCTTCACATCCCACATAAAATTCAAGAGGGATTGAAGAGATATGAAACTGGTGGCAAACCATGTAATGGCAGGGCGCACCAACTCCTTGTTGTTGGTGAAGTTTCTCATCAAGCTAACACAGATGCATGATTATATATAAATTTTGTAATGCTTTTTGATGAGTCAACAATATCTTTGACAAAAGAAAATTTTCCTATGTCGTCCAACATCAAATCAATATAATGTGCAGCACAAGTTTTCCAAAATAAAGTAGGATACCTCTCCATAAGCATTCTGCCAACAACAACATAATTTGTAGCATTGTCCGTTATGACTTGGACATCAGATTCTGCACTCACCTCCAAAATAAACACATCCAGCAAATCACATAATAATTTTGCATCTTTGATATGTGAAGATGCATCAACAGATTTCATAAACATTGTCCCCTTGGGACAACTAACCAAGAAGTTTATAAGAGTTCTCTCCATTTGGTTGGTCCAACCATCTGACATCACAGTGCATCCTGTTTGTGCCCATGATGCCCTAAACTCTTCCAATCTTTTGGTGCAGTCAACCTTTTCATTTTGAAGAATGCGGCCTCTAAAGTCATCATAAGAAGAGATTTTGTACTCTGGGCCAACAATTGCAATACAATAGCAGGTTGGAAAAATGGATTATTCCTTGCAATGCTGAAAGGAATATCACTCTAAAGGAGAAACTTGCCCAACAACTTGTCAACTTGTTCTTTCTCATTTTTTTTAAGCATTGAAGTGATAGATGGTTATAAACCAGGCGTGGTCCTAGGAACAAAAAATGATGAGGCAGCTACAGGGTTGGTTGTAGACATTGATGCTGAAGTAAAACCAATGCCACTTCCATATTCACCTCCTAACACCTTCCCTGCTAGTTGCTTCTTCAGATTTGCTGTGGCCACTCTCTCTTGCTCTAATTCTTCCAATAATCTCATGGCTTTTCGAATGGTTTCCACATTTGTATAGTTGCAAAGCTCTACATCATGTCTAGGGATTTGTGCAAGGTGATACTTCAATCTATAAACCTCCCATGACATATGTTGCCCACACAATTTGCAAGACAAGTTCAATCTATCAAACCCTCCATCAGGGTCACCAAATTCCAACAGATGGTCCAATTTCTTTGGCATGTTTGTAACTTGGTTGAACTCTTGAGTTTTAATTTAAGATGAAGTTTGAACTTTGAAGTTGAACCTATGGCACAATAAGAATTGCAAGTTACAAAAAAAAAAGAATTACATACATGACACAACACATTGAATTTTTGACAAACAAACAAAAAAACCTCAACTCAATCCAAGATGAACTCTCTCCACTTTGTGCAACAAAAATGGAAAAAAACACCATCAAATCCACTAAAAGATCATTGATAATCAATGGGTTATAGAAACTCAAGCAAAAACAAGAAAAATACCAAAACAAAATGGCCAAATTTGGTGCCCATACCTGGAAACCACGGTTTACCGAAGAAATTTGATCCAAAGACGAAGTTCTCTTGCTTGGGATGCTAAAATCTTCAGGCTTCCTCCTCCTCTGCCCTAGTAGATGCCTTTCAGGCTTTCTCTCCTCCTCAGCTCTCAAACCACGCCGCTGTCAGTTCAAAATGACAAAAAAGTTTCATTTTTTCCCTTGTAAAATGTGTTGTCTGTCACCCTGGCAATAACTTTCCATCGAATCGCAATGATTTCTAAAAAATCACGATTTTTTTGAAAAAAAATGCGTAGTAATCAGGCGAGTTTATCGGCGAAGTGAAAAAGTTGCGATTTTTTGATGTTATCGTGATAATATCGTGATTTTCGCAACACTTTTATTTGTGGCATCTTGAACATTTGGGCTTAATTGAAAATAAGATAACATTGACTAATAGTTCGTGTAATAACATATTTCCTGGCTTACATTTTGATGCACCATCAGAATTTAGTTTTGAAATATGGAGAGCTAGAAGGAATCCATCTGTCTTGTAAATCTGGATGGAGCCTATTGCATTATAGACAGTATTCACAAACCAATTTTCCAGTCTTGAAATTTACTTCGCTCCAATGTCTTAAAAATTGGACTTGGACTGGAAATCAGCTGGGGATCAACTTGGACTCGGCGCTGACTAAGAATGATTTGAATTTTATGACTTGGTCAACTAAAAAATACATAATATATTAAAATTTTAATGACAAATATTTTAAAGATTCCAAACAATTAGAGACAAAACATACAGTCTACTCATGTATATACTAGTGTTATAGAAACTGGTGGAATTGGCCGGTCCAACTTGTTTGGAGGCAAAACTAGTCTGAATCAGTGCTCTAAACTATTTCAGGCCGGTTTACTACTGATGCGACTGGTTTTGTACAGTGTCCTACTGTGCTGCCAGGGACCACAAAATCTAAGTTTAAAAAAATGATAAATTAGGTTATTTGCAATCATAATATCTTATCCTAGGGCCCTACTAATGCTATTTAAAGAGACCCTCAACCCTCCATTGTATTCACCCTAATAATTAATGGTAATATTATATTATTAAAGTAAAACTATGAAAATGGGAGATAAAGGGGAATGTCAACATTACTATCAATTATTTCAAGATGTTTGAGAGTGGTTGCAACCTTGTTGGATTTCATACGGATAAAGTAGACTGTTAGATCCCATTCAAAATTCAGCAAACTCAACAGTTTTCAGGATTGATAGGACTACAATGTTTCCATTGGATCTTGTCATGTGTGAGGGTATGGAGCTGACATTATATCAATAGCAGTAGCATGAAGCCCTCTGTGTGGCTCATTGTTGGTGGCATTGATTGTTGAACTCCTTTGTCATGATCCTGGTAAAAAATGTACCGTTCTCGAGCAAAACCACCGATTCAAAATGCTAAGCTTTTTCTATCTTATTTTAATTCCTAGAAGGGGATATTGATAATGAGGATCCCAATATAGGCATATTTTGAAGATAATGTAGTTATTTGTTGTACTATTTGGACTCCAGAGGCCATTTAGAGCTTCTTTGTTGGATGGATTGCACTTGATGTTATTTTGGTTATATGCACCCATGCTATATACATTAGAAAGTTAGGAAATTTGCAGATATTTGTATAATGATTTGCATACATATGGATGCACATGAATATATATGTTTTCTTACAAAATTTATACATTTTATGTATTTATGGTTGACTGGTTTTTTGGTCCAATGTTTTTCTAGTTCAGATTTTTGGGGTTGATTGGTTTGGTTTTGATAGCATTATATCTAGCATGTAAGTGTGAATATATCAAAGTGGCACTGAGTGCAATACATATTTAAACAAAATACATAATCAGTGAGGCTCTAAACCAATGAGGCTCTAAATCACTGGAGTAAAAAATATAACATACTACAAGCTACTATTCTAGTACTTATCATTGATCAATTCAAGCATCAAACTCATGAGATCAATGGGTGCAAGTATTTGATCAACAATGTAATATTCCTGTTTAATTAATTGCCCAAGGGAGGACAAAGTAATCTATCCAACCCCGTAGGCTATAGTCAATAATAAAGGGGGGAACCCATTATCCAATGCTTTTGCGGCAACATTAGGTAAATCGGGGTAATTGGGGCAAAACCTGTGAAGGAAGCCAAAATTGGGGCTAAGTGGAAGGAAACTTATAACTGCTCACATTAAAATAAGGAGAAAAGACCCCAAAAGGAATTTATAAATAAGAGAGAAGAGAAATGATTTTCTCATCCTGATTGATTTGATATTTTTGTTTTGTGAGTTGAGGCTTTGAGGGTTTCAAGACCCCTTTTTCCTTTGATTGGTTTCAGTGGTGATGATCCCATCCTAGCCAATCGCTTCTCTTTCTCTCATCTGTTTGGTATAATTTTCCAAGGCACTTTCGTCTGGATTTTGGCAATCAAGGAGAGAAATTCGTTGGGCTATTGGCTTGGAAAGTATTCAATATTTTCTGTGGCATGAGCCTAGGGCGGTGAGGCAGTTGAAGCTATTGGGGAAACAATGAGCTACGTTCAAACACTTGATTGAGGTAGTGGCCTCATTTTCTATCCTTGGCTGTGGCACTATGGACTGCTTCAAGGTGGACGAAGACTGCAAAGGTCATTCTGTCATTTCTAGGGTAGCGGATTCTTCTGAGGCATTGAATGAGGCAACACCCTTCCTGTAAAGTCCTCCTGCAAGAATAAGGGTATTTAAGGCAATTGAGTTATTTATGGAACAAATCTCAGCAGTGACCCAATTAATAGTGTATCTCTGTAACCCAACTGGGAAACATGACCCTACTTGAGAAAGCAATTCTCCTAGAGGCCTATTCTCTATAACAGTGAGGCAATAATGGAGCAACAAAATACTCTAAGGAGCCATACAGTATCTCTGAGGTCTTGTTGTGGTTGCTGGACATTCTTTGTTGCATAGTAATACTATTGAAGATATCTCTTGGTCCTGAAGTGGTAGCAAAAATAAGATTGTGGCAGTCAGCTAGATAGCACCAAATAGCCACAAGATCACAATTGACTGTCAGGTCAGAGCAGTAGTATAGGGCCACAGGAACTGCCTGGTACAATACTATTAGATTGGTGAATTTAAACTATAGTGTACATTGGACTTGTAAATTGGTTTTATTGTATGAGCTATTGGAGGAATAAAATACTTCTTGTGCATTCAATACTATCATTGTTTGAGGATTTGAAAGAATACTGTGATGCTAGCTAGACTCCAATTCTTGTGTTCTTGCCTATCCCTAAGGGCAAAGATACCCAAAAGGATATTACAATGGTATCAGAGCTGTGCATCCTGCTAGCCTGAGGGTTAACGATGGAATCCAGATTGTTTGGGTGCACTCTTACAAATCAGAACAATAATATGATGATGAGAAGAATGATGGAAGAACTTTATAGAGCAGAAGTACACCCTTACAATTCAGGGACAACAATATGATGATGAGAAGAATGATGGAAGAACTTTTTAGAGCAGGAGATCAACTATCATCTCCATCCAAAAATGTCCTCCTTCACTTTGTTGGAGGAAGTGACATGTCAACTGTAAATGATGGGACAACTGCCTTCCCTGTTGACTCTAGCAGCCATGATTCCAGTAGTGACTAACTTTGGTGAATACAAGTTATTGAAGTATAAAGATGAAAAGGTAAGGCTTGTTGTTGCACGCTGTCTGAATGAAGCTTTAAGGATTATAGCCCCTGAAATCCCTTAAGGAGAATATAATGTGGGAAGTTAGGGAGCTCCAAAATTCTTTGGAAGAAATCAACTTGAATCTGATGTAGTTAAAACACTTGCATTAAAATAGGGAGAGGCAAAGAATAAATGACATCAATCTTTTGAACCTGGTGAACGCAAAACTTCTTCAGGTGGTGAATTTTATAATGAGGGACGTTCATCCCACTTTTCTTTTTGGAATTCAGGATGACAAGATCATACCTTGAGAGCAAAAAATGAAAAGAAAGGGGGCTAAGGTGATGAAGAGATTGTTGAATTGATGGGAAAGAGGAAAAACCATGATGACAATGGAAGCAACCAGATTTCAAAGATTCTCCTCTTTAGCCATGGCTCTGTTGGTTCAAGTTGGGACTCAAAATATTGGGATAGGGATGACAGGAGACGAGATAAAGATTATAATGGAGGGGATTCTCGATTATGAAATATAGATTGACATTCTGGTAAAAAAAATATTGGTCCCAACAAGGAGGAAAAGAATAACATGGGGAATGGCTTTGATGACCATGGAAGAGATGGGGTAAGGAAAGAGAAACTAGTGAAAGGAAATACAATATCAAAGCATGTTACACATCGGGAGAGCCATGCCAAGTTGACTAGAAAGACATATTTGGAAGATTTTTGATATGGGGGTTTGTACAATGAAAAGTTCGAGATGAAATTAAATCTTATGAAGTGCAATATGAGGCAGATTTAAGGCATGAACTTGACTTCAGTGGGATGGGCGGCAAAGAAGATGGTGCAAATGCCTTAGTTGGAATTGAAAATGCAAAGGATGATGAAAAACACAGGTCAATGGATAAAAAGATTAAAGGAAGCTTACATACAAAGTGTTTCTCAACTCAAGAGCATGTTGATTTAGATGATGAATATGATGATGGAATTGATGGAGATTTTATCCATCCTGAAGAGACCGAGGACATTAGCAATGAACAAAACACTATAGGGGCTGCAGAAAAGCTGACTGAGAATATGCAACATTATGATATGAAAAATTCTCACACGGCCAATCCTAATTTGCCTAAAGCAAATTTGGACTTTACAGAACATAAGAAGGGTGAAAGAGGGTACTTGACAATAATTTTGAAAAAGAATCTACTCTTCTATTACGTGGTTTTCATCAAGACAAATTGAAAGGAAACCTATTGAGTAATCCTAAACTGATGGATTCTACTAGGAAAGCTAGTATTGATAAAAGGAAGACAAGTTTGATAAGAGGAAATTGAAGGCTTAAGCATGCAAGTTCTTAGACTGAGCCAAGATTCTTGAACTCTACATCTCAGCTTGTAGAACCTGAAGAGGTTCCAAAATTTGCAAAATTCTCTTTGCAGCATGTGGAAAGGTAAGAAAAACGTGATGGAGTTGATGATTGGGACCCAAGGTTTGCTGGACATCAAAGTCTTGAAGAGAGGGCATTTTGTGAGGTAATCAAGTCCAAACAACAAGAGATGGAACTAGAAATAGAGTTGACACTAGTAGATATCACTGAACTGGGCAACAAGAAGTGGAAGAAAGCTTCTCCCAACAAGAAAAAACATAGTGGCAAGAAAACAATGGTATTCCCTTCCAATGATGGAGACAATTAAGGTTCAACAGTCTTTGATAGGAAGTAAAGGATGTACTTATGACATTTGATGCTCCGTGTCAAAACTTAATGGTAGAGGATGAAGCTAGCAAGGCAGGTGCAGGCAGTGGTGGTGGTGTGAAACGACTTGATTTAAATTTGGTTGTGGCTTACTTGGTACAGAAAGATAGTAGGATCTGTTCTAAGAGTCTAATTGGTGATCATGTTTTCTGTAGACTGGAGATGTGCATACTTGGCTTGTGTGGTCAGGTGCAGGTTGGAGTGAACTCTATGGGTGCAAACAACTGTGAGTGGAATTATCCAGTTGCTGTCAGTATTATTGCATCTGGTGGGTATGAAGATGATGAGAATGATGGTGAAGAAACATTGGTTCACACTGGGCAGGGGGGAATAACTACCAGTTGGATAAGAAACAAAATGATGATTTGAAGCTAGAAAGGGGGAATCTTGCCCTTGAGCAAAGCAAGCATCATGGAGTTGAAGTAACAGTGATTTGAGGTATCAAGGACAACGCTAATCCTTTTGGAAATATTTATGATGGTCTGTACAAGGTTGAAGATTTATGTTCGGAAATAGGTAAGTCACGGTATTATGTGTTCAACTACAGGTTAAAGAGATTACCGGGCCAACTCAAGCTAGCATCTGATACACTGAAGTCTACTGTCAAATGGAAGCACAACCCATCTCTCAGGCAAGGTCTCACTAATCTGGATATTTCTTCAAAGTGGTAGAACTTACTTGTCTATCTTGTGAAGACTGTTGGATGGAGATAAAGGTTAAAAGAATTTGATGAGAACATATACCAGATGCAAAATAGAATTGAGCATGAGAGTATGCCTTTACAGGAAGAAAAACAATTGCTTTGTGATATGAAACTGTTGAAGCTTGCTCGAGATCAACTAGGTGCAACTACAGGATCTCATTTTGAGCTTCAAGAGACATTTAACCACATTGATAAAATTCAAGAACGTAGTAAGTTTCTGGATTAGGTATTGAATTTCCTAAAAAATAGGTCTTTCAAGTAGAAAAGAATGTGCAGGCCTTTGAGAAAGAATTTGGTACCTTTAACTTTGACTTGAGGCGATTGCAAGATCAATGGAATGATGCAGATTTTGTTTGACAAAAATCCTTTGAAGCATTGAAGGCTTAAAAAAAGTAGGAGTATGAGTATAACATTGAAGTCCACTAGACCAGAAGTGATATCCAATCGGCTAGGCAGTATGCACTTTCAGATGTTAGGGAGGCCCATTTACGTGTTGTCTTGCAGGAATTAGAGAAGCCCCATTTGGAGCAAGGTGAAATAGGTATGTCAAACAATATCTCTGAGAACTTACAACAAAGCTTTGAGGCTTTTCCAAGGTGGATGGTAATGGCATTGTTTAATGTAGAAAAGGGCAAAAGTTGAACTCCCAAAAAGAGTTACCAGAATCAGGGGCAGATGATAGCCATCTATACAATATGTCATAAAGTGACAGCTGTAAATCTGAGTTTGGAGACAACGGGGACTCTTCTGAATACAACGAAGATGAGCATGAGGGGTCTATTGACAGGTAACAAAAACAGCTTCATAGATTGGCAGAAAGAAAGGTGCCACAACTTGAAGGAGAGATTCATCCAAGCAATGGATACTATTGGAATGAAAGAGTTAATGATGATAAAGATAAAATGTCTTTGAATGTCAAGGATTCTTTATATTGTCATAGGGTAGAGGTGAAGTATGCTTATATTGATATCCAGGGAGAATGTATTCCAGGAAACCTAAAGAAGAATGTATTGATAAGCACAGGGAAAGGGATGGTCTTCATTTAGTTCTTGTTGAAGAATGTAACTAGGTTCGGTCTTCATAATTGTAATTGAGTCAAAATGTAATATATTTGTCAAAAGAGAGCAAAAATAATTTTTATTAATTGAATTGACTTGTTAAAGCATGGGTTTTATGCTTGGGTCAATTGTCTTAAGTCAAGCCTCCATTGTGGGCTTTAGGTTGTTGTCAAAGCCAATTTTTGTGTGGTCAAAGACCCCTCCATCAAAGTTTCCTTCTTGTCAAATAAATCATCAAGTTGGCCTAAAAACACTTCTCTTCAAAAGACTCATGTACAAACAACTATATTATTATTATTATCCAATTTTAGGGTCACAACCAAGCCAGACACCAAATTAGTGTATGAGACCCCCTTGTTTGTGGGGCAATGGAACCATCTCCGCGTAGTGATTTGACTGCTAAGCTAAGAAGGCATACATACTCTACCACCTCCGGTTTTGAACTTGTGACCTCTTACGAGGAAACACATGCTCTTAACCATTAGGCCCACTCAAGTTGTATAAGCATAAGGACTCCGCTCAAATGGAATGGCGACGACTTCGGATTTCAAAGAGAAAGTTTCGGTACTATTACAGTGCGACAGTTAAGATCTTTTCCAAGGAATGGGTTCATAGAATTTCGGTGAAGGCACAATATAATGAAGAGATAACTTCTTTGTAAATTGTAGAGATGATTTTGGTGCAATGACAAGGTTTAGGTGTAGTGACAAGGTGACAAGGTCTAGGTGCAGTGACAAGGTTTCAACGTTGCCACAAAGACAATGTCTCGATGCTATCACAGTGATAAGAATTCGATACTATCACAGTGATAAGGACTCGGTGCTCACACAGTGACATGGATGACAAACTGAATAAGATCAAACAAGGGTGACTTGATGGAGGAAGTCTCTAGTCTAGGTTGTGAGGGTCTTGGTTATCTCATCTTGTTTTGAATCTACTGAAGGAAGAATTCTTGACCAGGTTTTCCCCTAGAGTGGGGTTTTGCCTTGGCTACTTGCCTACATCTTGTGTCCTGTTCTATTTGTTGATTGGCATTAGTCATGATGATAATGAAAAGATAAATTGAATGAAAGAATAATAATAATAAACCATCACAAGATAATGTCATAATAAGAGAAATCAATTAACTTGCCACCTCCTTGGATTTCTCAATATGGTTTCAGAGCTATGGTGGAAAAAATTTGAAAAATCACCTTATTGGCGAGAAGGTTTTGGTAATGAAGAAAAGTCACTGTTTGAGATTGAATCCATTGTCAAGAGTAGATTGAAGCAGTTCGGATAAAACAGTGATGCACTTCAGTGTATCTTAGTGAACCGTTTGGATCAATTTCAGAGTGATTTTAGAAATAAGTTTGGTGAATATATATCGTTGTGGTTACAGGACAACATAGGAGTATTCAGGTTAAAATATTGATATGTTTTGAATACCAAGTTATCAAAAAACTGATTCAAGTGCAATAAAGAAGGTCTACAATGAAAAGGAACTCGGTACAATTACCTGTGGAAATCTATACAAGAAATATGACAAGGGCTACTACAGAACCAAGAACAAGGCCATCTCCACATAATTAAGGAATCTGAAGTTTGTCCTATGGAGAAAGAAATTCAAGCCTTGAGGTTCTGAATTGATAGTCCGATCACAAGGAACCAACTGAAGGAAATCAAGTATTGTCACTTAATAAGATGCACTTGCAACAATTCTAATGAGCTATCAAATCAGAGGTATGTAAACACAACGTTTGTTCATAAGCTATTACATTTTCAATATATCTAATCTTAAATGGTTCATACAATCCTTGTTTATAGCTAGTCTAGGGTAGAGATTGTAATCACTAGATAACATACGAAAATCTCATATTAGAACCTTTGATTTACAAGTAATCTAGAATGTCAAGTAAGAGTTCTAATTGAAAGAGTGAATAACTTGATCTTCGATATCATAGGATTCCATCCTCCATGGTTACGTAGAATATCTAACTTGAGAAATTAAATCATGTTCTTGGTATCATATGTTTTTCTTGAAAGTATTTACTATAGGTATAAAAGATCATGGCTTAATACAAAAAGAACACTTCAAGGGTTCCATACAAGGTTTGTCAAGGAACATCTCTAAGTATGTCTTAGACTTATGTCGATGATTATGTGTGAAACCCTAATCTGCTTAGGGTTATTGTTGAAAGAAAATGTTTGATGTTTTGATGAAGTCCAAAGCATCAGACTGTTGCTTGATGATGTCTTGTTTGAGGTTTTGGTATGGTTATGGAAACCTTAACTTGTTAGGGTTGAATGGTAATAACTGAAATCTCGAACCTTTGAAGTATTGATAAATTAGGGTTTGCTATATTTTGTGTTGAAACCCTAAATCATTAGGGTTGGTAGAATGTATAAGCAATACCCTTATAAAGTCTTAGAAATGATTTCCTTTGGGATGTGTGTGTTTGTCCGATTAAACCTTAGTATGATCAAGTTTGTTATATGTCTAACTCTTATTGATATTTGTAGTTGGGTTTGACTAACACGTGTTGTATGCTTGTGCATGATGATGGAATCCTAGATATGTGACTTGACCTAATGTTGATGGTCATGAGTCCTAGGGTTTGGAACTAAGCCCTAGTCAAAGTTTGTTTCTCTAGGATGATGGTATTTGTGAATTCTAGGGTTTGGAGTTACGCCTTGGTAGAAGTAAAAATCTCTGATGTATGATGACAATGTGATAATTTGAGATTCATTTAAGATTGTTGCAATCTGAGTCTTAGTTATGGTTGATGTTTAATTGTTTGAGAAAATCTCGGGTTTGCAACAAGCGGAAGCTGGTCATGTTATTGATTGAGTTGTGATTGGTTTTGATTGTCAAATCTCATGTATGAAATCTAGGGTGTGTATGAAACCCTATTGGAAAGTTTAACATATGAATTCTGAAAGTTGTTAGATGCTTTGTAGATCTATATTTGTTTGAATTGTTTCTAGGGTTTGCTATATGTTGTAGTAGGGTATTTCATACCTTTGGAAGAAACATTGAAACCCTTGATGTAATGAAAATTGTTAGGAAATAAGCCTTGATGAAGTAGTCTAGTGTTTATGACAGTCCCTAGCAAAATGTTGAAGAGTGTGTGTCTCTTGTTTGTAATTAAGTTTGGGCATTTGATATATAAAGTTGAATGCTTCCATGATTTTGATATGGTTAACTTCATGCTTCTACAAATTTGGTTGTACTTGCTATCTAAGTTGTGCGGTTACGTGATCTTCAAGATAGTAAAGATGTTTGTAAAGAAAAGTTGATGTGATAAGCATGATGTGAATGGTGATAGTAATGATAACTCTGATGAGAAGGATGGAAGCCACGAAAGATTCTCCGATGTCGTAAAAAAAGGAAGGTAGTAGAACTCCCTAGGTTAAGTGGGATTTTGATTAGAATAAATCTCCCTAGATTAAGAAGGAGCACAGATGAAAGGAATCTCCCTAGGATAGGAGGATGGCTGAGAATATTCCTTGTACATGAATGATTAGATCCTCTCTGATTAAGAGGGAGTGACAAATATGGTTCTCTACTTCATGTGTCATGCACTAGACCAGAACTAACAGTTGTAAGTTTTAGTGAAGGCCATGAGTGAGAGAAGGAAATTGGAGAATGTGTTTTTGAAGGGCTGCTGAGTTGAGAAAAGTTGGATTGATTTATGAAATATGTTGTTGCATGAGAATTTGGAAAGGAAGCTGCATAGTTGAGGAATCTTCTGTCAAGATTCATTGGGAAAGCTTTATATCCTACTATGAAAAGTTGAAAAGCAACATCTAGTTGTCTGGAAGATCCCAAAGGTTTGTATATGTTTATGTACATTTGAAAGTTTGTTATTGATTGGGGTTGTGTTTGTATAGGTAAATCTCTCGAAGTTTTGATATCATGTTGGTTAATGATCAGTTTGATTGGGAGAGATTTGTTGTCCTTGATCTGCTGAATTAAGGAGTGTTGAGGCTTTGTGAGTGAAGCATTACCTTGGAGGACAATTGGTCGACACTTTGTGTTGATGTTTAGGTCCCAAAATTGGGAGGGTATTGTTGGTCATAGAGCTCTGACCTCGGTTACACACCTAGATCCCTGGGTTGATGGTTAGCAAGTAAGGATGATGGTACCTAGAGAGGCTGAAAGCTTGAGTCCATCTTAGTCCCACTTAGATAGATTGCCCTGGTCAGGAATCTAATCCGTGGCATTGCGATGCCTAAATTGTTGACAAACCTTGGATAGATTGCCTTGGTCAGGAACCTAGTCCATAGGATTGCGGTGCCTAAAATTCTTCATAGATTATGTGTTTTGAGATCATCTATGTACCTCTATGGTTATATGTAAATATGAATACCTCCCTAGTTAAGAGGGAGTGTTTAATAATGTAGCTAGGTTCTGTCTTCATAATTGTTCTTGAGTCAAAATGTAATATATTTGTCAAAAGAAAGAAAAAATAATTTTTATTAATTGAATTGACTTGTTAAAGCATGGGGTTCATGCTTGGGTCAGTTGTCTTAAGTCAAGCCTCCATTGCAGGCTTTAGGTTGTTGTCAAAGTCAACTTTTTTGTTTGGTCAAAGACTCCTCCATCAGTCTCCTTCTTGTCAAATAAATGATCATCAAGTCGACCTACATGTCGGCCTAAAGACACTTCTCTTCAAAAGACTCATGTTGGCCCATTTATAATGGACAAACAACTATATATATAAACATAAGGACTTCACTCAAATAAAATGGAGACAAGTTCAGATTTCAGAGAGAAAGTTTCGGTACTATTACATGTTGAAAAGTAACTAGGTTTGGTCTTCATAATGATGTGTAATTGTGATTTTATGTAATTGATGAAAAGAAAGAAAAATAAAATTATTTAATGCTTGTCTCATGGATTTCATGAGCAAGGAATTTTATTTTAGTAATGGCTCCCATTGTGAGCCTTTAGGATTGAGTCATCTAGTCATAAAAGTCAAATTTAGTCAATGTCATGTATGAAGGACCCTTCTTGGGCATGATACACCTGTATATGAGTCAATAGAAGTGTCAAACAACCCTCTAAGACAAGCACAAGCATCCTTCTACAGGTTGGCTTGAAAGAAATAATAATATCTTCATAAAAAGTACACGTCGGTTTACCAAAAGTTATGTTGGCTAATTATGAGACTCCAACCATTATAAATAGGCAGCTCAACCTAATATCAAAACACAAATTTCAGAGAAGTGTGCAGTACAACATGACTACGGTTAGAGAAGTGCGGTTAGAGAAGTGTGAAGTCTCATAATGGAAGCCTCTCCCCAAACGAAGAAGGAGGGACTAGAAGACAAGACTGTTTTTGGCTAAAAATATCTCCACTAGTACAAATTTACAGGCCTATAAATTTACAGTAAGGAGGACGAGAAAGAGACCTATAAAATTGTAGTAAGAAGGCCAATAAAGTCGAAGTTGAAGACGTATAAATTATAGCAAGGAGACAGAGAAAGTGACAACAAGCAAAGGGTTTGATTATTGTTGAGTCAAGGGAGAGGAAGAAGGCTTGGTGTCTTGGTCTTGGAGTGGCAACTAGGTCAAGGGTCTTGGTCTTGGTATTTGTTAATTGGAATCTCTATGAGAAGAAGCATTTGTTGAAGTTTTACTCTCAAATAGTGAGAGGTTTTGGCCCTGGATGATATCCTATATTCTGTGTCTCTTGTCTCTTTATGGTTTAAACATTGGTGGATGTTTGATGAAAAAGAACACTAATAACCTAAATAAAATAAGATCCTAATCTAAAGAAGTAAAAATCACTCACAAGCATTTACTAATAAAAGAGAAATTACTTAATTGCTATGCCCTAGATTTCTCAACATGGTATCGGAGCTAAGGTGACTAAGTCAAGGAAGGGCATCTTATAAAGGGACACTCAAGGATCAAATCTCAAGGAAGGTATCTAAGAAAAGATCATCTCGAAGCATCATAACCCTAGATCAAAGAAGAATTGGGATCATCATTAAGAAGGAAAAGGCCAAAACCCTACATCTAGTCAAGTTGAAAGGATCTACTAATCAAGTTGAAATGTTTTGAAGTCTACTCATCTAAAGGAAGCTAAAGGCGTTGTCATCAAGACTCTAAGGTGATCTCTCTCGAGCAAGATCCCTACCATTGAAGACATCATCATTATTAAAAGATCCAAGGGATCTCCTTCTCTGTGGGATTAAGGATCATTGTTGAAGAAAACTATCTTCATCAACAGGAGGTTTTCTATCCTCTATATCATCATCAACATCAAGGAAGCAACAAGAAGAAGGTGAATTCTATCAAGTATATTTGTCAAAATGTTCTTTTGCAAAGAAAGCAACAAATTGGTTGGGGATTCAAACTATCTTGCATGGAAGAAAGGATGAATCTAAATCTCATTGAAAATGAGGTCATGGATCATGTCAAGGGATCTATCACCAAACCAGGAGAAGAAGATGCTCAAGAACTTGCAAAGTATATGAAAGGGGAAATCAAGGCTCAAAGGATTCTCATTGAATCCATCAAGGATCCCCTCATCCCATATGTATCTAAGCTCGAAACCTCAAAAGGCATCTATAAGAAACTAGTAGAGTTGTATCTTGTAAGCACTGCTGGAGAAGTCATCTCATAACGGCAAGAACTCTACAAGTTGAAGATTTCTAGGGAAGATGGAATAGCCTCATACTTTATGAGGATATCTAAGATCCAGGATTAACTACAAGATCTGAGAGAAGTCATGTTTGATAGTGAAATGACTACAGTTGTATTAAATGCAGTACTGGAGGAGTGTGGTAACTTTACTTAAAGTATTTATGGGAAGAAAGAAGCTACTCCATTCCAGGATCTATGGTCACTATGCAAGGTTGAAGAATCTAAAATAAAGGCAAACCTGATGTGGGAGCAGGGGAGCAAAATCAAGCTTATGTTACAATGACAAGAAGAAAGGGACAATTTGGAAAGTTTGGTCCTTAGAAAAAGAAAAAGAACATGGCTAAAATCCAATGCTATGGGTGTCAAGAATATGGACACTACAAAAGAGATTGTCCTAAGATCAAGAAGGACAATAACAAAAGAAGAAGAGAAGAAGCTCATTGTTGTAACATGATTAGTTTTGATAATTTAAATTCGCTGATATAATAGGTTTTAGTAGTTTAGAAATAATAAATGGGTCTGCAAGAGTAAATGCACCCTCAAAATGTAAATTTAAGTTTCATTAGCTAGTTGATTTAGTTAATCATGCATTTAAACATGATTAAATGTTATAATAAAGTAAATTCAAACATGGTTTACAAACCGCTGAGAACGAATTTTCAAAAACTGAAAGAGGTTTTTGTTGATAACATCCTCATGTACAAAAACCTATCTCACTTTTGTAACAACTATTATGGATTGGGAGATGCAAATGCATCTTTGAAGGAATGTTTTCCAGAAATTTCCTGTTCTAGTCACCTTTTTGCAGAGGATAGTGTGACTAAACAAAGATGAATATTTGGAAACTGGAAGAGGTTTTGGTTGATAAGATTCCAGAATACAAAAGCCTATCTCACTTTTCACACAGGTGTCAGGGGTTGGTATATACACTCTCATCATGTTTATCCTATTTTTCTAATTGTGCAATGTCCTGTTTAAGCCACCTTTTTTGCAAAAACTATTGTGGATAACTAGAGATGATTCTTGAGAAACTAAAGGAGGTTTGTGTTCCTAAGATGCTAAAGTACAATAACCTACTTCAGATTTTACTCCACTATTACATAATCAAAGATACAAATACATCTTCGTAGCCTATTTTTTGGACTGTGTAAATTACTTTTTAGACATCTTTTTGCAGAAAGTATTATGAACAGCGGGAGCCGAATTTTGGGAAACTGAGAGAGGTTTATCTCAAGGACATATTCATCTACAATAACCTCTCTCAATTTTTACAGAACTATCTCAGATTGAGATATACAAAGGCATGATTGGACCCCATTTTGCAGGATTTCGGGAGGGAAATGCTCAAAGACAGCTAAGCCACCTCATCAACTAAGAGTTGCAATTCAATTTGAATTTCTCTTTTTTGTAAACAACAATACATAATGATAGTGACATGTAGATACATTAGTTTTTAATGCCCTATATTTCAGTTCTATTTGTGTAAAATAGTTTAAGATATTTGCAAACAAATCTTGATATTTTTTGAAGATATTTTATTTTAAAATTTGATGCCAAGAATCTTGACTCTTTAATAAAGCTTCTGTTGTAGTTTTTCGAATGAAAGCCTTACGACTCTAGTTTTGACAGGGTTTTGTGCTTCGAGTATGTTTTTCCAGTTTTTCATATCTTATTTCTGCACACGATAAAAGTGTTTATAGGAAGGTCTGCAAACTCATTATCTTTAGAAAGAGATTTGTTTATTGAACTGTTTGTTGATCATAACTCCTCTTTAACTGGTTTTGTTTTGTGATTTCTGACAACCATTAAAAGGGACTAGATTATTAGGCTACTTGTTTGAAATAGCTCCTCTTAGAATTGGTTTCAGTCTGGCCATTATATTTCCCTTTAAATCTGTTTTGTTGGGCTGTACAAATCTTCTACATGCATCCAAATCTTCCTAGTGGTCAAGTAATCAGTCTGGCTGCTCAATTATTAGGAATCTCCTTACATTCTTTTGCCAAATTCTTTTACAAATCAAGTCGTTCTGTCAGGCTGGACGCTGACACTTTCAAAAGGAACCTTGTGAGAGAGGCTTTAAATCATGAGTAGGGATTATCATTGATCGCCAACCACCCCTAATTAAAACCATAAATCCGGCCATTGTGCTTCAAAGGTTGTTGTTCAGTGACAGGTGAACAATGTTAAAAAAAGCCTCGTAACCACTAAGGGAACCCCCTCTGGTTCAAGGGCCAGCTTGAACCTAAAGGCTGGTTGAGTTGGTTTCTTGGTGTAGTTTTTGCAAGCAAGGACTGCCTATGGGAAACAGGTACAACACTCATATCATCGAATAAGTGGAGGAAGCTGAAAAGAAGAAGTCCAGGATAGAGGAAGTAAGAGATCTCTACTATGACTAAGATAGTCTTCCTCACCTAAGTTCTTTTCAAATTCCCAAGTCTTTTGTTGTAAGATATGGCTTCCGTAATTCACTAAATGGGATGCATCAAGGCATCATAGAAGCATTGAAATAAAGAGCTCGAAACATCATCATAGAGAAGCATGAAAGATGGTTAGAAACTATGGAAGTCAAGTATATAACTCTTGGGAATCTCATCGGAAACATAAGTGACAAGGTCATCTAGTACAAGGTTCATCAGACATTTGACAAAAGGAAATATTTGCTGATGGGGATACATTAGATCCTCAAGATTCTCCGATGGAATCTTCGTTGAAAGGTTCACCGATCATGAGGAGAAGCAAGTGTTTCATCAAGAACTCCAATCTTGTGGAATTTATGGGATGATGATGTGATGAGATAAAATTGAAGCAGATCAAGGGATTAAAGCTCTTTCAATCAAGGAAGCTGTTGCAGGGAGTCTGGATGACCCAAACGAAAAATGAGGTATGTATGCTTACATTTGATATTGTGGAAATCATGTCATATGGTTGCAAGTGACATTGATCAATGCTCTATCTTGAGAGCATGATCAAAAGAAAGGATTTCTTCCCTCAAAGGAATACAAGAATGCATGGGTTACACATTCACTAGATGAAATCAACTTAATATGTCTTCATATGAAGTATGAGGTGGTTGATTACAATTGAGGAACTTTGATTGGAAGCTCTTGAGAATGTAATGTGCGAAGAAAGAAAGGAAGAGATCATGGAATATGGAACCATGGTAAAGGCAATCAACATCCGAAAGACCAAGAAGATTTGACTAGGATATCTTCATGGAAGATATGAAGACTCTGATGGACGCTGAAAAGGAAAGAGAGCCGTGACAATATATATCTTTGGGAGATGTGTCGATATGTATGCAGGATGTTGATGCAAACTAAAAGATGTCATGATGAAAGACCATGACAAAGGTAATGTTGATTTTAATGTTCATTCCTTTATTTTTTGAATATATGGATAGGTTTATGCAAGGTTGTCAAGGGAAGATCTATGGATGTCTTCCAATATCGATGCACATGTAGTAGGATGAAAGATCCTTAAGTAAACATGGCATGAAGAAAGCAACATGGCGTAAAGGAAGACTAGATATGGATTGATGGATCACTTTCCAATGATGACATGGCTGACTCATAGATGAAAGTGATGGATGGTCGGTGCCCTGTGTAGAAGTCCCAAACATGAAGACTCCTAGATAACGAATAGAAGTTCATGACATCGTGAGGAGGATTTCTTCAAGCAACTGGTTGTCCCATCATCTCCACCTGAGGAGTTGTTGTAGGTTTTTACTTAAGAGGGAGCCTGGATGCAAGTTTCTTACATGGAAGAAACTTGGAAATTCCTAAGCCCAGAGGGAGCTTAAGTACATTCCTTTTGTAGGAATGAGTACATTCCTTTATTGGAATAGATATGTCCTCCCTAACTAAGAGGGAGAGATAGACACATCATTCTTGTCTTCACTTGGGAAGACAAAATGGAGGATTGGGTAAGCATCTGGCATTTGATGCTCTTTGAGAATGTATTAGGGCATCCAAGATAAAAGTAGTCGTTGAGGATTGATATTCTTTGAGGATTGGGAATCCAATATAAGAATAGTTAGGGTGGAACACACCTTGAGAACCCAGGTGGGGTATGTTTCGAGAGGGACAATGATGAGGGTGTCTATACATCATTGGTCTCACCAACACTGTGCTCGGATCTTGTGGAGAGATAGAGCTGTTAGTCAATGCCTTGCTATGTGACAATGCTGGTTGATATGATACTATATAGATGAGTTACCAATCCGACTCTTATTATGAGAAATTCTTCAGATTGAGAATGACCAGGTACCATTATGAATACCTCCCTAGTTAAGAGGGACTGTGGAAAAGTAACTAGGTTTGGTCTTCATAATGACGTGTAATTGTGATTTTATGTAATTGATGAAAAGAAAGAAAAATAAAATTATTGTAATGCTTGTCTCATGGGTTTCATGAGTAAGGAATTTTATTTTAGTAATGTCTCCCATCGTGAGCTTTTAGGATTGAGTCATCTAGTCATAAAAGTCAATTTAGTCAATGTCATGTATGAAGGACCTCTCTTGGGCATGATACACTTGTATATGAGTCAATAGAAGTGTCAAACACCCTCCAAGACAAGCAAAAGTATCCTCCTACAGGTCGACTTGAAAGAAATAATAATATCCTCATAAAAAGGACACGTCAGTTCACTAAAAGTCATGTTGGCTAATTACGAGACTCCAACCACTATAAATAGGCAGCTCGGCCTAATCTCAGAACACAGAAATTTCAGAGAAGCGCAAGGTACATGGGTCTGCAGTTAGAGAAGTGTGAGGTATAGTAGGTTTGCAGTTAGAGAAGTGCGGTTAGAGGTGTGAATTCTCATCAAGGAAGCCTCTTCCCAAGCGAAGGAGGAGGGAGTAGAAGACAAGACTGTTTTGGGCTAAAAATATCTCCACTAGTACAAAATTACAGACCTATAAATTTGTAGTAAGGAGGCCGAGAAAGAGATCTATAAAATTGAAATAAGAAGGCCGAGAAAGTCGAAGTTGAAGACCTATAAATTACAGCAAGGAGGCAGAGAAGGTAACAACAAGCAAAGGGTTTGACTATTGTTAACTCAAGGAAGAGGAAGAAGGCTTGGTGTCTTGGTCTTGGAGTGGCAACTAGGTCTTGGTCTTGGTCTTGGTATTCTTTAATTGGAATCTCTATAAGAAGAAGAATTTGTTCGGCTTTTCCTCTCAAAGAGTGAGAGGTTTTCGCCTTGGATGATAGCCTATATTCTGTGTCTCTTGTCTCTTTATGGTTTATACAATGGTAGTTGTTTGATGAAGAAGAACACTAATAACCTAAATAAAAGAAGATACTAATCTAAAGAATTAAAAAGCACTCACAAGCAGTTACTAATAGAAGAGAAATCACTTAATTGCTATGCCCTAGATTTCTCTTGTGAGACAGTTCAGATTTTTTCCAGAGAATGGGTTCATAGAATTTCGGTGAAGGTACAGTATAATGAAGAGATAAATTTGCTATAAATTGCAGAGATGATTTCGGTGTAGTGACAAGGTTTCAGTGGTGCCATAATGACATGGTCTCGGTGCAGTGACAAGGTCTCGATGTTATCACAGTGAAGATGATTTCGTTGCTATCACAGTGATAAGAATTCGATACTATCACAGTGATAAGGACTCAATACTCATAGTGACATGGATGACAAACTGAAGAAGATCAAACAAGGATGACTTGATGGAGGAAGTCTCTAGTCTAGCTTGTGAGGGTCTTGGTTATCTCATCTTGTTTTGAATCTACTAAAGGAAGAATTCTTGACTGGGTTTTCCCCTAGAGTGGGGTTTTTTTGTGGCTGCGTGCCTACATCTTGTGTTCTCTTCTGTTTGCTGATTGATATTAGTCTTGATGATAATGAAAAGATAAATTGAATGAAAGAATAATAATAATAAACCATCACAAGATAATGTCATAATAAGAGAAATCAATTAACTTGCCACCTTCTTGGATTTCTCAACAGTTCTATTATATGATTATGGAGGTTTTAACAACATCACCCCAAATTTCAGTGTTGGCCACTTGATCATTTCAAGGCATTCATGGGTTGTTTTTGCAGTTGCAAATATTTGTGATGGTGGCAAATGTGGGGAAGAGCCTGGGACTATTGCATCACTTGTTTTAAATTTTTAATAAAGGTGGATGGTTTGAATGTGACTACGGAAGGGGCAATATCCCCATTTTTGGTTTCCCTTATGATGCGGTTAGGATGGATTTCGAGGGTTTGCGTCTGCCAGTTCAGAAGAGCGAGATTATGTCATCAGTGGGTCTGGCGGTTTTTGAGGAGTTTTATGGGGTTTGATGAGGTTCGCTTACTATATTTCATCATCGAGGTCGGTTCCACACAATTCGTTCTTGGTTTTGTTGCATTTCGATGATTCCCGTAAAATGGTGATATTATCAAGCATTAATTATATATGCTTAAAGTGATTTCTAGAATGGAAATAAAACAATAAAATTAAACTGTTTCTAGAAGGCTGAAGAGAGATCCATTGGATGTATAAAAAGGAGGGGAAACTAGCCTTTTGGATCATCCAAAGTTATTCATTTTGTCTTGTGAAGATTGGGGAAAATGTCCTCAAGTATTGTTTATTGTGCTGGAGATGAAAACCCTTGGGTACCGTGGTGAGATTTGTTGAGATTGGATGGAACCCATCTCTACTAATCCCTTGGTGAATTCACTCAGAATACACAAGTGTGTTTATTGGTTCCAGTTTCAGTTTTGGGAGGCCATGAGCTGTATTGCTGAAGTTATTTTGGAGGCTATCACCTCAACCATTTTGCAACTATTTTGTATTAGCATGTAATATCAGATTTCATATTAATATAATGAGGCTAAGATTTGCTGCATGTGTGTCTTGCTTGTTTTGAGTTGCAACATTATGGTTTTTTCATATTGCTAGTTTTGCTGATAATTTCACGGTGTAAATTGTGTAATTTGATTAAAGAAATTTATGGCTTAATTTTCTTAAGTTAAATTTCAGAAAACTTTGAATGATATAGTGGTATCAGAGCTATGCATCCTGCTTGCTTGACAGTTTTTATTGCAGATCAATTTTGAGGAGACTGAAACACTCTTCATTTTCTTGCCAAGTTCATTCTCAAGATCAAATTCTCTTGTCTATTTGTCGGAGCCTAGTTTATTTGCTAGAGCCAGATTTGTCTATTGCAACTGAGTTTTTATTGGGCCTTGTTTATTTGCCAAAGCTAGATTTATTTATTGGGGCCGAGTTTATTTGTCGGGTCAATTTTATTTGCAGAGCACAATTTATTTGCTCGAGTCGAATTCATTTGTTGAAGCTCGAATTTATCTACTGGGCTGAGATTGTTTGTTGGGGCAGGAGCTAATTTATTCATTGGGGCTGAGTTTAGTACTTGGAGCTAAGAATATTTGCTAAGGCCGAACTCTATTGTAGATCTCGAGCTATTTTATTGGAATTGAATTATCTTGCAAGGGAGGCCTAGTTTAATTTTTAGGGTCTGAGTTCGCTTGCCAAGGCTGAATTCTTCCTTGTTCTTATGAAGGCCGAATTAATTTGGAGGAGATCAAGTTATTTTGCTAGAGATGTCCACTCCAAAAATTAATGTTTTACATAGAAACTGTTCGAAGAAAAGCTTGCAGACAAATTGTTTGTCAAAATGCATACAAGAGAAAATTAAAAATTTTGCAAGCTGAGTAAAAGAATTTGAAAAATGCTTCAGTGCCAGTCGAAGCAGGAAAAATTGTTTCAGAATTCCTTTAGAAATTTGAAGATTATAACAGGACTTTCACAAGACGGGTAACATCAATGGCGACAAAGGGAAAAGGAAGTTGAAAATCTGAAGATGAAAACACAACTAAAGACCAAGAAGCATATATTTAAGTGAGTCCAAAGGAATATGATATTTGTTGACTGTGATATACTGCACTACGGATTAGAGGGTTTTGACTACATTGTTTCAAAAATTTCAGAAGCACCTGTCAAGGAGATTTATGAGCCATCTTTATTGGAGAGCCCATTGAATGCTCAAATTGGAGAGGTGGTCAAGAGAGTTGAGCATTCGTCTTTTTGGATAGCCATTGATGAGGTGCAAGTAGGGGCATCCAGTAGGGTCACTAGGATTTCAAGTGAGAGTCGCCAGAGAGAGTTTGAGCACTAGAAGGAAGGTCTTCTAGTGATGAAGAAGAAGATCTAGACACTTCAAGGCACCATCTTGTAGCAGATGGGGAAATTAAAGACCTTAGTGTGGTATGTGCCGACTCAACGACCAAGCTATTCAACATTGGGGAATCACTGAATTCCCTACCGAGGCAGTAAGGGGAGCATATTCCAGGGTTTCAGGACAACCTTCTTTAGTAGTACATAAATAGGGCTTGTAGCACTATCAACCCACCTCTATACATTAGAGAGCCTTCTAAATGGATCTTACAGGTTGGCCAAGATTAAGCGGCGGGTCGACAAGTTAGGAGCTTACTAGTTGGAATTAGAATAGCACAAGAAAAGCATGGTGGGATTGTTTCTTGTGGGCACTTATGCACAAGATCTATGCTAGGGGATGGATTAGAGAGACGTCATGAGTTGGTATCCCTTACTGAGAGGATAATTTATGGGGAAACATCCTTAGCTAGGGACAAAGTACAGTTGGAGCCTTGGGACACGGGTGATGATGGATGGACAAGGTGGCATTGGAGTCCAAGTGAATCTATTGGTGGCAAGATCAGGGTTATGGGGGAGTGGGCCCCCCCCCCCCCCCCCCACCATTTGCACCCGCTTTGGAAGTGTGTTCCGAAAGGAAGCACTCATGGAGTGACCTAGGGAGTGTGCTTCCGCAAAAAAAACTCGCTCCCTAAGATTTCTTTTCTTTTCTTCGCAAAAAAACATTTGATCGACTGTTCAACACCCTTGTAAAAGTATGCGACAAAGCTAGTGAGAAGGAAAGTGGTTGGAACAATAAATTTAACATGCTCCCATTGTAAAACAACCTACACTAGTTCATATACTTGTATAAGAAAACATACCTACAAGATTATGCCATGTCGACTTCTTTAACTTGACCATAGTTTGACTGAGCATTTTTGTGCAGTTTGACTGAGCATTTTTGGGCAGTTTGATTCAACATTTTTGGGTTGTTTGACTAAGCATTTCTGGGTTGTTTGACCAAGTCGATCTGTTGCTGGAGAAGGTTGAAGTTTGGCTTGTTTGACCAGTGCTGTGATTTTTGTCTGGGTTGACCAAGTTTGACTTGAAAATATCAAATTGTACTTTTGCTGAAATGAACAATTTCTCCTCGAAAAGATTGTTGGGTTTTCTCTCGAGTTTGGGTTTCCCAAGGCAAAATTTTGGTATCTATTGTATATGGCTATTCTATTGTGATCTTCATTGTTTCTATAGTAGAATTTTTAACTAATTCATATATTATTGGACGTAATTATTAGTTGCATAAAATTGTACTTGTCTAACTAGCACTAGAAAATCAACATGGTATCAGAGCATCAATGAAGAAAGGCCATTGAGATCACCCCTTGAAGACACCTATTTTGCAATATGATCTTTGACCAAATGGCTCCCTCTATCAAGCCTGAAGATAGACTAGAAGGTGCAACAAATTTTAGGGCTTGAAGGACTAGAATGGATCTCATTCTTGAAGAGAATGATGTCATTGAATATGTGGTGTTGAAAATAATACTGAGAGGGGGGGTGAATCAGTATTATCTAGTCCTTTTAACAATTCTTCCTTATTTATACTTTGAATTATTTTTGCATATCAGTACCGTAAAACAATGAGCATGAACAAGAAAAACAGACAGTCACATCAAAGAACACCAGATATAAGGTGGAAACCCAATGTGGGTGAAAACCACCTGCTGCAATATGTCTCTATCTTCTTTCAAATTATAAACTCCTTTTACAATGGTCTTGTACTGGTGCAGTCCTTTACCAGTACGCAGGCTGCAACCTGCAGAGAGCTACAACTCTCTCTCGTTTTCCAGTCTCTCCTGGAAGGGAGCTACAACCCCCTACTTCTTTTCAAGGACCACTTTTTCATAAATTTTCAAACTGGATCCATATACATCAAATGATCATCAAGTACCAGTAAGTCACCCAGATAACCAGATCCACAATAACAGGAAACTAAACCCAGAACACCTTCTGCGGCGCCTCCTGCGGCGTCTCCTGCGACGCCTCCTGTGGCGCCTCCTATGGCGGCTCCTGCGGTGCCTCCTGCGGCGTCTCCTGCGGCGTCTCCTGCGGCGCCTCCTTACTTTTGCAGCTGCAACGCTCGAGAGATCACCCTTCATAGATTCGCTTTCCACTTCACTTTCATATAGATCGAGCTTTTGAAACAATAACCCAATATTTCAGATCTTAAGATATTCAACCCAAAAGCATACACAAGCCAAATGATCTCCTTTGCTTTATATAGGCAAGCTCTTCCTCAAATCATGGACCAATACCACGGGCCAAAACCATAACAAACCAATACCATCAACTCAATACTAGGGATCAACACGTCTGTCGAGATGCCATGGTCAAAAACCATAGGTTCAAATTCCAAGGACTAACTACCATGGACCAAAGGTAAGTTTTCCCACATGAAATAAACTTTTCTCTGCATAAAATTCCGTGGACTTTTCTCCACATGAAATAAACTTTTATATAACTTTTCTCTGCATAAAATTCCGTGAACTTTTCTCCTGCGTACTTCTTAATTCTCATCATATTGAGAGCCATGCCATGGGTGTTGCCATCAAGTACAACATCTGTAACATATAAACATACCAGAAACATAATGCCAACAATCTCCCCCTTTGGACTTGATGGCAACCTCAAAAACTTCAGCGACATTCTCCCCCTTTGACATCAAGGGCAAAGGGTTATGCTCCCCCTAAGAACATGCTCCCCCTGAATATGAACCAGATCTGCAAAGAAGAATCATAAACCACCAGACACCATGAATGAACAAGAAAGAGATAGAGACATATTGCAGCTATATTCAGACCAGCTCCTATGATCTCCTTTTGTACATCCTCCATAATGCCAACAATGCATTATATTCTCCCCCTGAACTGGTGCCGCAACCCAGCACATGTGCGCATATACCCCAGATGAATCATGCGTACAACCAACAATCAGAAGAGTCTCAACAATAAGATGATGCATCAACAACCCCCACCTTTTTCCTGAGGTATTCAAAAGTCTCCTTGGGCAATGGTTTGGTGAGAATATCAGCAACTTGTTCCTTAGAAGGAACATACTCCAAC
>APFE030776579.1:59315-75328 GCA_000404065.3 Pinus taeda
CAAGTGATCTCCTTTGCTTTATATAGGCAAGCTCTTCCTAAAATCATGGATCAATACCATAGATAACCAATACAAGGGGCTCAAAAACATGGGGCTCAATAATAATAATAATATAAAGCAATACCACGGGCCAAAACCATAGAATCAAGAACGGCGGGCTAAATACCACGATCCAAACATAAGAAACCCCACGAGAGCGCGCTTTACTGCCTTGAAGTGTGTGCACTGGGGTCTGCACCTTCTGAATGGGTAACCTGCGAGTATGACCGCACCTCCTGTATGGGTAACCTGCGGGTCCGCACCTTTTGAACCATTCACCTGCGAGCCTCTTAATTTCCATCAGTATGAGAGCCTGAACAGACCATTGCCACTTGAGTGAGTTGCCATCAAGTACAACACCTGTATCATAGAGTCATACCAGAATCATAATGCCAACAATTTTATCTTCTTTGTCCTATAAAAAAATATTGTAGAGGAGCAGGATTAGTGGGATCTTCACTAGTTCTTTTATCTTCTTCTGCAGTTCTTGATTCTCCAACTGTAATGCTTTGTTCTCCACCTAAATTTTCTTCTTCTGGTTTTTTAAATTTAATAATCTTTCTTAAATCTTTTCCCTACTCATGGACACTTTAATCTAATCTGATAATTCCATTTCACCAGTTTTCTTGTGCATTCCCATCACATCTGGCATACTAAATCTATCCATCTGAATCTTGATTTGAGTAGCTTTATATTCTTCATAAGCTCTAGCATCCTTCTTAATTGGCTCCAAAACTTCTAAATTCAAATACATATCACTATGTTTAAAAGCTCATGCCAACATACATTAACCTTTATTCCTTAGTTGTAGAAATTACTTATGTCTTTCAATGTTGGATTGTCCTTTTATCTTACCAAATTGCTTGACAATTCCAACACTAGGAAAACCTTGCCAAGATTGAACATTTGTCATTTTAGCTAAAGGAAAATATTTAATCTGTATAATAGGCTCACTTGATACAAATTTCTTAGAAACAGGCTCATTTGAGGAAGAATCAACAAAATCTATTTCTCTAATATGAATTGATTTAAACATTTTTCCTTATGACTCCTCCAATTCAATTTGTTGATATGCATCAAGGTCAATTATCATTTCATAAGTAAGCCTTTTTCTACCAATTACTTTCATTGTAGGTGTTGAAATCACATATGTATTTGTTGCCTAGGATGTTTTTGCCAATTCTTTACTAGTGATAATCTTCCATGATTCCTTATTACTCATTTTCACTAGTTCTAGCGCACCTTGGTGTTCATACTCTGATAGAGAATATTTCCTTCTTTTCTTTGTAATGACCTTATAAGTGTCATACTAATAGGCCTCTTCAACTTCAAATTTCAAACAAGTTAACATATCTTCAATAATTTTGGCAACATTCATGTTCTAAATTGTAAATGGACCAATCTTCTTAGGAAGTTTGAAAGATAAAGGAAGATCTTTATTTGCAAATTGCATTTGATCTGAATTTATCCTTTGTCTCAAACATTCAAAGCAAAAATTCTCAGTGTTAGGAACATTAGAAATTTGTAGGGTTGAACCTCAACACCATATACCCTAAAAAGTGTATGATCTTCATGCAGAAACTAATCACCCACCCTAGTCTAAGGATGGAACTGTAAAAATTTCTTGAACTTTGTGTCCATTCTTTTGGGGGGGCGGGGGGGGGGGGGCCCCAAAAATCAAATCATACACTTTTGACATGAATTTGTTGACAAGCTAGAAAAAACCTATTGATTTGTTTCTTGCAAATGATGCTTTATGAATGTAGACTCTATCCCAAAATTTGTGGTTCAAGCTTCATCCGACAATTCATGAAACTCATAGTTAAATTGTCTAGAAATAGATACACAACGTATGATTGATATATGAAGGTTTTGACCTTGTTTTAATTGACCAGTTGATCATGGATAGAATCAAGAAGAAACTTAGTGAAATTAAATCTCTTATAAAGTAACATCAGAAACCCTAATTATTTTTCATCTATCAATTGATCATGACTATATCCTAGAATCTAAGTTAACATAGAAAATGCCAATTGAACATTTGATTTTTAAATAACAAATTTGAGAGGGAAATATAGATGTTCAACATATGTTTATGGCTTTAGATATTTTTTAACAAATTCAATCTATTACATAGATAGATAAGATTTTAATTTGGAGACTAATTCTTCCTCAACTAGGTTAATTGCACAATAGGTGAAATTCACAGGAGACCCAAATAGACCCAACATTTTAGAAATAGACTCCTTAGTCACAACAAATAAAATCCTAGAATCCTTGCAGACAATACAACTATAGCATCTGGTGAATAATTGTTGGAACACATGAATGGATCAAACCAATAATCTCAATAAAACATTCGTCGAAATAAAGGTCAATACAAAGAAAAATAAATGTCTAATATTCCAATTTTGGGACCACATAACATTTTCTTTCGATTTAATCCTACTTGAGGTAAAACTCCATTCCACAAAATAATGTCTTGAATTTCCCTCAAGCAACATGCAATAATGCATTTGTAGATCAAAACTACATCCCACAACAATATATATTGAGTTCCCATCAAACATCATGCAATAATGTAACATATGTTAAAACTCAATGTCCACTATGCAAGCAAATTATGGCAAACAAAAATGTTGTTAAACAACTAAGGCAATCTTTGTCTCCAATAATAGTTGAAGGGAATGAAATTGTAGTCCTACCTAGTGGACAACAATTTCAACAAGCATCCAATGAGAATGTAGATCTAACTATAGGTCATGAAACAATGGAAATAACTAGTACCTTTCATGATCAAATGGATAGAAATTCACCAACAAAAAATCCAAATTCCGCAAATGAACAAGCTTTAGGAGCAACCCCTGAAGGTTGTTCAGCAAATCAAAGTACACGCCATGCAGCAGTGGAAATAACTAATACATTTTATGATAAAATGGATATAAATGCACCTACAGAAAATCCAAATTATACAAATGAACAAGTTGTAGGAGCAATCCCTTAAGATTGTTCAGTAGATCAAAATGTAGGTCGTGACACAATGGAGACAACTAGTAACTCTCATGATCAAATGCACCTGCAAATGAGAAAGCTTTAGGAGCAATCCCTAAAGGTTGTTCAACAAATCAAAATACAAATTATACTAGAAGATGTTTTGCTACTTAACAACCCCCCCCAACATTTATTAGTTTAATGATTAATATTCTATTAATAAATGGGGACCCTTAAAAAAAAAAAATCCAAGAAAAATTTAGCACTTAGGTGTTTTCTTTTGAACTTTTAGAAATAAATCAAGATATCGAGTCAAAACCCTCTAAGACCCACAACTCTCGCATTTTCGCATACCGTTGGACTGAGTATGTTGAAGAGTTACTTAACAAACAAAATTTGTGACTTGGCGATAGCATGAATCATCGCATTTAACTTAGACATCATTAGACTTTTCATTCAAATCTAAGATTTAAGGAATTTCCTATAAATAAAGCGCTTATCACAATCGCATATCGGCGTTCACAATGGACACAACTCGCAAAGCATGTCACAACATGCGAGATGTGATATTGTGATAGAACAAGTCAACCTTATCGCATCGTGTCAATTTACTCAAAAGTCCAATCTTATGAACTGCGTGATCTTGCGAAGTGTGATAAAACCCAGACCCAATAAAAGCAAATGTTATAAATTTTTAGTTAAGTCCGGCATGTAGTGAAAAGAACTTTATGTAATAATTACTCGGCTGGGCAATCTAGGCTCTAAACGATAAAGAATATGCCGCTTATCTCGCATCTCACATCCTACATAATATTAAAAACATTTTCACAAGTTTTGCATATGGAATCACTACTTTTGACCCCGGAAGATGTTAAGGCTTTTCACGTGTACAAGAAAAAGAGATTATTAAAGGTCCCATTGGACCTACTGCAGATTGAACCAATAAGGGGGCCAACTCCCAACGTGAGCTTGGAGGGCAGCTCCAAAGAAAACTCTGAAGAAGAAACTCAAGAGAGATCTACGCATGAGTCAGAGCACTCATAGCGGCAATCTTAAAATGGGGGAGGAAACAAACATAAGGAGTCTGAAAAAGACATAGTTCAAAGTACAGAGGAGGCAGTCGAGCAGGCCAAAGAAAAGAAACAAGCAGAGGTTGCTTCTACTTCAACTCATTCAGGTAAAGCTCAAGTCATTGACCTAGAACAAGAATGGGAGAAGCTCCACACAAACACAAACCCTGATCAAACATCTGAAATACAAACTCCCAAACAAACCCAACATAAGTCAAATCCATAAACAACAGGGGAAGGAGCTACAGGCACTCAGGATGTTGAGATCATTCCTACTACTCCTACTTTATAAATTGCTTTAATAATTGAGGAAATACCTCCACTAGATGTATTATATAGTCCTACCCACAAATTTATAGTCAAGAGACAAAGGAAAAAAAGAAAATTAGATGATGCGGCTGTTGCGACTCCGGAAAATGAACCAATGGACATCGTACGGAAGGACTTGCCTACGGACCCATTTGAGAATCTCACAAAGCTATCGCAATCTGCGGGAGATTGTGCCACAACAACTATTGACAAGGTGACAGAGGTCCAAATGTTGTTCAAGGAAAAGGAACAAATAATTCTACTGCTAGAACAGTAATTAGCCCAAGAAAAATCTAATCAGTAAGCAGAATTACAAGTAGCCCAACTCCAAAAGGAATTCGAATAGATGAGAATACAACATCAAGCGAGCTTAGCAGAAAAGGATTTGCAGATACAAGCCATGATAGATAAACTTAAAGAAAATCTACAAATTGACGAATTCATCAAGGAAGCACTCAGCCTCAATTCCTTACTAATGCAGCAAAAGGAAGTATTTTTCCAGAAAATCTCGCAGATAAATCCTTATTGCAAGACCAATGATATTAACAAACCAAGTTATTGATATGAGGTTTGAGTATGACGAAATCCACAAAAGGGTTTATGAATTTATCACCTCAAAAGAATCATAGGATGGGAGGAACGCTGACCTACCAAAGCTGGGAGTCTCATAAAGATATTTTGTTCACAGATTGGGATTCTCGGTTGAAACAGGTGGAAAGGGAAACAACGATAGCAGCAAACAGCATAATAGAAGCCATTAACGAAAACCTTCATGGCACCAATCTTTTCAAGGAGTTTGTACCATGGTTTCTTCCGAATACCAAACAGCTAGAGCAGCAGTGGAAATAGGCAGCGCAGGAAAAGGAGGAAGCAATTAAACAATAAAACAAGCTGAATTGGGAAGCATACTGGTAGTTTCTAGTAAAACCACACAGCCAGTGGATGACTCTAAGATGTTTAACAACCTCAACACAAAATATGGTGTCAACACTAACAGATGCCATTTTTTTTGGGCAATTAAAATCTGTGATCAGCCAACCACCTCAGCTCAAGCCCATGACTGATATTTGCGACCTTAGAGATCAAGTTCAAAGGAGATAGTCATTCATTTATTTTTTCTTTTAGTTTTGTTTTTGCATATTCTGAGGAATGTTGTTTGAAAACTCCTCAACTCTTTTTGTAATAATTTGTTTTAATACATAGTTTAGTATTTAAACCCCTCTCGCGCATTTAGAGAGGGGTCCAGAAATTTTATCAATAACACTTTTCAAAATGTTGCACTTCTATACTTTTGAGGAGGTTTTGATGAAATGAATGGAACTGGATCTATTTTCTTTTAAATATCTAGCATGCTCTACTGAAATACACTTTTTTACTCTTAGAATGTGTTGGATTGATTGAAATTGGGTCAATATTGTTGAAGCACATGAGCAGGAGTTATCATATATGGCACTTTTATCTTATGATCATGTTTTATTTATGTATCAAGCAATACTTATTCTCTCAATTGTTTTATGTATGAAAGTCTGAATTATAGTTTTAAAATTATTGCACTTCTGTATGATGTTAGCTTTGGTTCTGTTGTGAATATGTGAATGATTTTATATGCAATATTTTTTTCTCAATCGTTTTGTCTAACTATTTATCCAAAACGATTATTATTTCTTGTTGTAGTTGAATGATCTTTGTTACCATTGTTGTAAGACATCATTGTAGATCGCATATCGTATTTGACTCTTGGATATACTTATAGTTAAATGATGTTAAATTAGGATATATGCATGTTTTTAGAAGTTAGATTAGATTACACTTAGCTTAGTCATTTCCTGTTACATCATATATCATCCTACCATCACTACCAAATCTTTTCTGGGAAACTAGTCCCATTATCCCCAGTTAGAGCCACTATACCAAACAAAAAATGAGTTTCTTTCAAGGTCTGGACCGCATGGCTTTCCCCCATGTTGTCACAATGATTTTTGAAGCTACAATAGAAGGTCACCATGAAATTGCTTGAGGACATCCTTATTGAGTCTTGAGAAGTGCTTAGGATGGTTTAACCACATAGTAGATGAGGGGTAGAAGAAATTTAGGGAAATTGGTATATGGTTCTCTGGGAAGTCACTTCAAGGTCTAGAAGAAAATGACATTATTGTTGGAATTGGGCACTTCATGAGTAGAAACTATATTAAAGAGTCCAAAATTGGGGATGTTATTGAACACCCAAATGTAGTACTTGAAAAAAAAAATTCAATCATTATGAAATATATTCGTAAGGGTTTTATGCCTAGAAATATGGCTTCCATATTTATTTAATTAAGCATGACCTATAAGGCTTTGGAATATTTGATATAGATTGATTGTTATGGCATGTTCAAGGGAGCTAATCGTACTTTAGTTTCAGAAGAAATGAAAAAGTGGAGCAATGAAGTTGAGGATGTTGATATGGGTTGGGAAAAAACAGATGGTTTCACATATGGAGTTAAAGTGAAGTAAGTAAAGTCATATTCTTCCTTCATGGTTGAGTCATATGAAAAAAGTATTGACAGTACAATCATTCAAGTTTCTTTCAAACTTGGTATTGATTATCGTGTGCATTATGATTGGGGTGGGAAAGTATGTGAGATATTATTTGAGTTACTAGAATATAGTGGCTTGATGTCTTGTGTAAACCTTGGGAAATGGGACGTAAAGGAATAATATAAACAGGTTTTAGCACATGTTATTGACCCTACAAATGAGGATAACTTGATGGAACAATTAAATAAATTGTCACAAGCTGGTATCTCGATGCAAGATGAAAGAGTAGTGAAAGTGGATTTGTTTGAGTGCCATGATCTAATGGCCATATGTATTTTAGTATGCAATAATAATGTTTCTCCAATGGGGAATAATTTATGTCATTGGTGCATATTCCATAAATAAAATATATATATATATATATATATATATATATTTACACATGGTTACAGATGAAACCAAAATCTAAGATGGGGATACTATTCATTTTATTTACAAGCTTTATGCAATGTTACTAAATCTACTACTAGTAAGCTTTATAGATTCATTTAGAGTTTATTTTTTTGTTGATACCTTCACTTACTTTCTTATTCTAATTTTATTTTAAAACATTAGGAGTTGAATCCTAATTTGGAACAAAGAATGGAAAGATGGCCAAAAAACCTGGATGAGTGTATTACAGACATTCAACCAACCTTATATAGTGGACAATTGAATGTTATCAAGAAGTATCCCAGTAATAGAACAATTTATGAAAAGGTACATTCTTTCTTAATTAATTCTTTTTAATAAGTAAAATTTCTTATTATTTAATTGATAACTAATTAAAAAATTATGGGCCCAATGTCCAAGCTTATATGTTGTGTATGACATGCTAGAATTAGAATTGTTTTTGTGAAATTCTGCACAAGACTATGACAAGGTTCATCCAACTAAAGGGATTGAGAAAACTAAAATTATTCAAATTTGGGAGGAGATGGAGAAAATTGGGGTTCCATGTAAGCCTCGGGAAGCATACCACCATAAAATCCAAGAGTACAATGACCTTAACTATTTGCAATCAAATGGATTGACATCAAATAAGATACTCATTGGCATGAAGGAATTTTTGTAACACCCTCCTCCCACATCTACCCAAGTAACCAGCCAACCGAGGTAAACATGTGACGAGGATTTACTATGATATGATTTGACTTCCTAACTCACGTTAAGGAAGTGGAACCAACATAAACACACCATACAAACCTTCCACATCAGCAATAGGACCCCTAGGAACCATCCCAACCTTTCTGCCAACCAGCCCTTGGGTCCCATTGAGCTTTTGGACCACTTAACCTTTGGACACTCTCATGCTCTGGGCATGCCAGCATCCAGGGACTTATGGACTCTCCCACAGGCCTGCAAGCCAATGTCCAGTGAGTTTTTTGCACAGTGTTGTTCCAGTGTCCCCGGGATTTAAGCCACATTTTCAGGCCCAAAGCCTAGGTCACTGCCCAAAATTTAGTGACACCTTCATAACAGTAAGATAACATGTAAATAACACTACTAACGCAATTAATTGAGTAAGACCTTGACCGAACCCCTATTAGCCATGACATGCATTTTTTCAAACATATCATAAATATGTAATCTACAAGTGTAAATAATGGATCTAAGCATAGGGGTCTCATACTTATTTGAGATTCGCTATGAGTCATTGTTTCCTTATCACATTAGTTGTAGTTTCAACCATTAAGATATTGACACATTGTTCATTAATTTACAGGTATAAACATGATGAGAGCCATGCATAGCCACTGTCATAATACATATTCATAACCAACATAATAACAATAGAACTACCAAGGAAACATTAGCCATATAGTCCACATATAAACCAGTATAATACTCATGAGATAACAAGGAGAAATAACCTCATATTAATGATGCAAAAGCCAACCCAGTATGGGACTACCATGTTCCACCCAACCATAGAATAGTTGAGCCAAATATCTCTTCAGTAATTCACCCCCATGCCATATTCCAAGCATGAATGCGGGACCTCAAACACATCAATCAAAAACCATCATGGACTTCCAGAGGCCATCCACCTCAACCCATCAAATAGCGATTCCACCTCATGGTCAGACATCACAAAACCATCACTGGATTGGTCTCTACCCAAGCCTTCTAGGGCTCCATAGCGTTTGTTCCAACCCAGATTCCAGGATTAGTAACTCAACCCACAACTGTCGTCGAGCTTCCAGAGCATTTGTCCAACCAAGGCTTCTAGGACTAGTAACTCAACTCAAGTTGTTGCAGGGCTTCCAGATCTTGTCCAACCAAGGCTCCAGGAACTAATAACTCAACCAAAGCTAAAGGAATCATGAGAACCAACCAAAAAAATAAATAAATAAAACCACAACACCATGGTTATCCAGGAAATGCCAAAGCTAGGAAAGTGCATTGTCAATGTAGGTAATCCTCCATGCCAATGACAAATCATGACTGAGAAACCACATGAGTGTGCCATGCATGCAAAAACTAGTAAGGAAAACATACATGCAACTCGGTACCTGCAAGAAAAACTCGTTTTAGTTGTTGATCCTGTTGTCCTCTTGTGATTTCTTGCTCTTCCTTTGCCTTGTTGATCCAAAAATCCAAGTATGCCACACCCTCCAAGAGTGCTCCAATAAAACTCTAAGTATCCAAGTGTAACACCCTCCTCCCACATCTACCCAAGCAACCGTCCAGTCGGGGTAAACATGTGATGAGAGGCCACTATGATATGATTCTACCTCCTAAGTCGCATTAAGTAAGTGGAACCGATGGAAACACACCATACATACATTAATTATCAGCTACATGATCCTCAGGAACCAATCCAATACTTTAGACAACTTGCCTTGGGGTCCCACTAATATTTTGGACAAGTTAAGGTTCAGTTGCTCCCATGTTATAGGCATGAGTGCCACCAGCAACCCGAAGTCGCTCTCACAAACTTGCATGTCAGCGACCATAGACCAAAATTGTCAGTGTTATACCAATGACTCTATGATTTAAGCCACTTTTTCAGGCCCAGAGCCCAAGTCACTGCCCAAAATTGAACCATCTCTTCATATCATTAAAATGACATGGAAATGATAGTACTAAAACAAATACATGTTCAAGGCCTTGACTAGACCCCTACTAGTCATGATAGGCATTTCGTCAAATATATTGCAAATGTGTAATCTAAAAGTGTAATTAATTGATCTGATCATAGGGGTCTCATACTTAGCTGAGAATCACTAAGAACCATTGATGCCTCAACACATCAACTACCATTCTATCTATTAGGTCATAGATACATTAACCATTCAATTACAATTAAAAACATGAGGAAATCCATACATGGTTGTTGTCATAAAACACATACATAACCAGCATAATAGGGACATAAATAATCATGAAGGTACAACCATATAGACCACATACACTCCATCAAAATGCTCATAGAAATACAAGGAGGAATAACCTTTCATTAATGATACAAAATCCAAACCCAAGATGGGACTTCCATGTTCCACTTGGTCGTAGAATGGCTAAGACAAATCTCTCTTCAGCCATTCACCCCCATCCCATATTCCAAGAATGAATGTGGTATCTCATAGAACACATCAATCAAAACTCATCCAGGGCTTCCAGAGGCCATCTACCTCAACCCATCAAACAATGATTCCACCTCATGGTCGGACATCACAAAACCATCATCCAATCGATCTCTATCCCAACTGTCTAGGGCTCCAGAGCATTTGTCCAACCAAGGCTCTAGGACTAGTAACTCAAGCCACATCTTTTACCGAGCTTTAGATATTTTGTCCAACCAAGGCTCTAGGACTAGTAACTCAAACCACATATTTTACCGAGCTCGAGAGCATTTGTCCAGCCAAGGCTTCAGGACTAGCAAATCAACCCAAGTTGTTGCAGGGCTCTAGAGCATTTGTCCAACCAAGGCTCCGAGACTAATAAGTCAACCCAAGCTATGGAAACATGAGAACCAACCAAAAACACAATAATGAAAATAAACCCACAATCGCCATGGTTGTCCAGGAAATGGCAAGGCTAGGCAATCCACTATCAATCCCATCCATCCTCCATGTCAATGACAGATCACAACCAAAAGTCCACATGCATGCCAAAACTAGTGAAGGAAACATACATGCAACTCGGTACCTACAAGAAAATCTAATGTAGATGTTGATCTCGATGCCTTCTTGTGATTTCATGCTCTTCCTTTGCCTTCTTGCTCCAAAAATCCAAGTATGCCACACCCTCCCAAGGTGCCCCAAGAAATCTCTAAGTCTCCAAGACTATGAGAGAGAGACGGAGAATAGAAGAGAGCTCCAACACTGAACTGAAAAAAGGTTACCAACTAATCCTCTGAAGCCTTTTTATGAATGAGTCCTTTATTTTCTTCATTTTCCTTCATTTTCCTTCATTTTACTCCTCACATGCAACCAGTGAACTTTCACCTTTCTTTTCTCCTAATTTCCATTATTCCCATAAATAATTGTGCCAAAAATTCCATTTTGCCTCTCCAAATCCTTACTCATTGCCTTTACCAATTTCCTTAGCCAAAAACAACCAAATGAACAACCCCTAGGATGTCTTGCCCAACATTCATCTTGGAATAAGTGTCCCATCATCTATGGTTATTATTTTGCCTTTATTTACTTTTATTACATGGAATTTTCACCAGGGATGTTACACCAAGAGTATGAGAGAGGGAGAGAGAATAATGGAGCGCTGAAAAACTAAACTGACAAAGATTACCCATTGATCCTTAGAAGCCTTTTTATCAATGAGGTTTCTATTTTCTTCATTTTTCCATTATTTTCCTTCATTTTCCTCCTCACATGCAACCTGTGACCTTTCAACTCCATTTTCTCCTAATTTCCATTATTTTCATAAATAAAATTCCAATTAGTGCCTCTTACCTTTCCAAAGCCTTTTCCAAATATCCTAAGCTATAATAAATGGAAGTGACACCCCACTAGGATGTTTTACCCACCATTCATCTTGGAAATGTGTCCCATGACCGTGGCCTTATATATTTTTACATGAGTTTTTAACCAGGGCTGTTACAATTTTGATGGTTTAATAAAACAATTTTACTTCGGAAAAACGTAAATTTATATATCATTGAGAATATGATTCAAAATTGTGCTGGTGTCTAGTGTTTGTTGGCCTGCCTGTTGGCCTGTCTTTCTCAAGTCTCGATCTGCAACAGCAGATTTTTTGTACAATATTTTATTTTATAATATATCTATCTGACTTACACAAAAAAAAGAGAACATGTTTCAAAATTACAATCCTAATGTTAGCAATTTTTCTTTATTATTTTTCCATGTTGTCCTTTGTTGACAATTCCTACCTAAGGAACTATGTCAAAGCATCTATGTGAAGGATCTGCTTTTAAAAATAATTTGTTCAAGGATAAAAACCATGGATTAAGTAGATAAGCCTTAGTATTTTAAGGACTAACCAAAGTTCTCGGATGCAGGTGCATATCAAAGATATTAAGGTGGCAGCAGAACGGGACGGCAAGTGGCCATGCCACATGGCCCTCCATAATCTTGCACATCAGTTTATAAACTGTATTAACGCTAGCCTTAAATGTCATTTAAGCTGGTGTCGTCTGCAACCAGCCTGCAACTACCTGCCTTGGCTCCATGCAATGATGACCTCTGGCGATATTAACTCCACAACCCATGTCTCTTATCCCCTACCTCTGCAATGTTTATGCCCTGAAGCAGCTGCAGCACCTAGCTCTCACACTACTACGGGGAGGTGTTGCAGCATCATTTGTTGCACTGATCCAGGCTAGGGAATCCACTTTACTCAAAGCCTAGTCTGCAATTTCATCTTCCACTTGGCCTCTGCAGATAATCCCTCCTCTAATTCGACCGCTGAACCTGCTGAGCTTTCTCATCACTCTGAGCCTTATCCTAGTAGAAATTCTCATACTCATGGTGTCAACATGTCAAGAACACATCATAGAATGCATAGTCGTAGAGGGGCTAGCAAAGGAAGATTGACTCGTCCCCCTCCTTCTCCAGCCTCTGAAACTACCTCCTCTTCGGCTCATCTGACAACAGGTCGCTACCCAAACACTCGTAGTGGCAAAGGCTACTCATGACCTCTCTGCCTCCATCCGATGCCCTCTGCTTCGCCACCCAATAGAATTCCCTCCAATCCATAGTCGCCCCTCCTTTCAACCCAATTCCTCTACCATTTCTCCCTGAACAAGCCCATAATTACTGCGACCATCTCCATTACTTTTCACAAAGAGGAGCAAGCTACAGAGGGTGGACACCATTCCAGAACGATGCATGCCAGAGTCGCGGGGAGCTCACATTCCATCACCTTCCACGAGGAGGAGCAAGCCACAGACGGCGGTTGCCACACCAGAGCGGAGCCAGCCATGGTCAAGAAGAGCACTCAGTGTGCAGAGATGAAGCAAACTAGGAAGGAGACGAACTAGGACTAGCATGACGATGAAGACATGGATCCTTACCATTGTTTTTATCGTGGAGGAACAACCAGCAAAGCAGGCAGACGACATGGAGGCTTCAAAGAAGGCAGATGACGATATGGAGGATTACAGGTGCTTCGTTGTTGAGAAACACCCGTCGTCTCCGCAACGCACCTGATCGGACACACAACCTGTCACGTGTCTACTATTCTTAGGTTATGGGAATTATGCTTTCTGGTTTCTTTTACAAGCCTTTCAGGAAAACTTGTTGTTATTTGGTTATTTGGTAGATTTTTTGTTTTTCTCTAAAAAACTGATTAAAAAATATGTGTAATTTTTGGTTTCCCCTGCGTGGGAAGTAAGATAATATTGGTAATCTTATTTTTGATTCGGACTGGTTTCCCATCATGGGCAATCCAGACTCTATTTTGTTGTTTTTGCCCCACACTCAAGCATGGACATGCACACGCTAAAGCCTTAGTGTACTATATTTTTTCAGTAATAGAATTTAGCTTAATTTAGAAAAGAAAAAAGACTAACCAAAGTGTTCATTTTCAACAATTACAACATACGATCTTTAAAATTGTTGATAGAAGAATGAAGGAAACATTAGACAATTCATATACTCATTCTAAATATTTAATTAACCAATAGGAACAAAAAGTGTATAGATGAATCTTCTATAGCTAAAACATTAATACAAGTAGGAGTTGTATAGAATGGAAACAATCAAAGTATGCAGAGTAACTAAAACAAACCGACTATTTGTTTAATTAACTCAGTATTAAACATAACTTTGCTAGGGGATTTCAGGGAGGTTGATTCTCACTCTAACCTTTCCCAGTTATCTAAACAATCATAAATGTATGAATAAAATATAATGAAAAACAAGATGAACTCACATATGAAACAATATTTCTATAAATTGAAACCAATACTCCTTGATTATCTTTGAAATTGTAAGGTAATACAAAAATATCAAAATATTTGGTCCAAGAATTAACCATTTCCATATCAAAATTTGCAATATATATATATAGGTTCTATAGAATTCAATTGCCTCAAATTACAACGAAATAAGCTTCTACCCAAAAAAACCAACTCTAACTACAATTAAGATCTCTAGATTGATATCTTGGAACAACCCACAATTTGGATCTATCCTGATTCTGTTCCTAAATATAGCCTGCAAGGAAAGATCCTAGGATAGGATGTTAACAAACTTATACCAATATGTTCTAGTTGGATAATTGAAATAAATTAACTTTCTACATTACTCATTCAACTCAGTATATTTTTTATAAGTTGGGTATACTGCAAAAAGATGCTTAATCTCATAGAAAATGAATAAATTGTCAAATAACTTTTCAAGGAGGGTTTGACCACTAAGAGCTCCTATTAAACCACTGACAAAAGAGCTCCAGTTTGGGAGAGGTAAGCCAGTTTTTGATTTAAACAAAACTTCAAAAGGGTCAAGCTCCTTGAGCTGTTCCAAGTCCTCTTCTTCTAATAACAATTCAGAAGTAACAATTTCCCAAAACTCCTCTTTATCTGTTTGTGATACTAAAGATGAAGTATCAATACCTCTCTTTTGTAAACTCAAAATAATTCCAATCAATCCTTCTTCCTCTTCAGACCTCAACAACACTTCTTGGATTTTATCATCAACAATTTTATTTTCAGGACTTCTTGAAAATTCAGGGAACAAAGACTTAGAAATATTTGAAGTACCTGGTATATCAGAGAACCTTTGTCTACCCCTTGAGATGATATTTGGATTCTCCACAGGACTAGGTGGATTTGGGTCAGGATTACTCCTTGTATATCTTCCTCTCGAAGCCACCTTTTAAACTTTAAAAATCAATGGAGTCACCAAGGTAGAATACAGCCTCAAAAATCACTTTGAACTCCTGCTACCTTCAGAAATTCAACCTCATAATTTCGGGAATGAGTAATCATCAGACTCCCGGCAGACGCACCAAAATGTTATCATAAAATCATGTACTAAGGGCTGCTACTTAATAAGATCTCATAAAACTGTTTCAGACCAAGCTTTAGACTAAGATTTAGCCTCCTTAGTCAGAGAGGGCTCTCTCACAGATTTTTGATATGCTTTAAAGGACAAGAAAGATGGCTAACTCTTTAATTAGTATATGAAATTCATGCTGGTTGGAACAACAAAAATAAGGCTTCTCCCATTGGGCTCATTGAGTCATACATTCCTACAGTAAACAAGTAGCTACTCAATCATGGAAACCAAGGCATATAATGTCTCAATGTTCAAAACATCTACCAAGAAGAACCTCAACTCAAAAAACATACACAGGAAGTCTGAGGACTTATGTGAATTCAGAGTGATTGCATGTTTAGTGAACTGTAAAACAAGATGAATGAAACCAAACCACATATATTCTGAACATTTGAAACACAAGATGAATCTTGGGAAGAAACAGTGTACTTTCTATTACTGTCAAGACACTTTACATAAGCCAATATGAAAACTCTGTCTTTTGATAAAAATCTCCAACCCTTTTTACATCAGAGATTTTCCTATATATAGGAAACAAAACTAGACTACCTTGAGTCTC
>APFE030776579.1:94249-126764 GCA_000404065.3 Pinus taeda
GGTGAGGTCTTCATTTACATATTGATCCTTCAGAAATTCCTTACAGGGAGTCATGTCAAACTTGAAATTCTTGAACCATTCTTGTCCACCTCTCAGAATTTCAGTGACAGCAGAAATGGCTTGCGGAGACACAGGGAACTCTAGCATTGACACCTTAGAATTTAAGCCAATGAAATTTAATGCAAAGGCTTTCGTTACCTTTGTATGTCCTCCCCTCAATTTTTCGCAAAACCTCCAGCAACCAGCCTCTTTAAAAGCTCGTGCTACACCTTCATATCTGAGTGTAAGGTCAAGCCCCTCTGGCTCGGTTCTTAGGCACCTTCCGGATCGATGTTCTCTTTTCTCCATCTTGCTAAGAATATCTTCACGCAGAGAACTAACAGCAGCTATAATTCACAGAACAGCTTTGACTTTGGAGTGCAGGCTCGCTTGCAATGATCTCTTTAAATGAAAACTCGGGCTTCTTGGCGTTTTTTCAAACACTCGTCATAGAACAGGCACGTTAATGCATCATGAATAAACATTATGACACTAGCATACCTCATAAGATCTCTTAAAATAATTGTCATGTGTGTGATCCTAAATCTGATGGCGGAATGAATCCTATCATGACCTGGAGAAGACATCACCTGACAAAATATGGACGGACCTAATGACTCATCTCCCGAGATTTGACATTTCAAGAAAATGCGCTGCAAAAAACCACGAATCCCCGATTTCGTAGCGCAGACAATTATGAATTGACAAACTGCGCTACGAAATGGCTGCTAGATGATATGCTGTGGAAAGGTGAAAAAATGATTGCGCAGCTAAATTGGCCAATGAGATCGCGCTACGAAACTGCGCAAAATCAAAATGATGCAATCAAGACAAGACATGCTTTAAACCATAATCAGGGAGGGTATCTAACGGTTTTTTAAAAGGAGTCACATCAATACCTTTTGAAATTCTAACTTCAAAGTGACACACCTAAAAACCTATTGACTTAAACCAAAAAAAAAAAACTATATGAATCTTTGGACATAGGTGAACTATGGTTTTAAGTTATAACAGGATCAGTTCCTCATCTCAAAAATTATGTCTTCCAAAGATATTATTATGGTATCTTTAGCCAAAGAAGACATTATCTCCATCATCAATTCAGTAATTGTTTTGTTCAATGTGTTTTACAAATTGGATAAATTAAATGTGTGGGGAGAGGAATATTTCATCTCCCTTGTTTGTCTACGAATATCAATCTGATCTATTGGATGAATATGGTTTGTATTGAAAGAAAATATTGAAGTTTTGTAATCTTATACTGACTTGGCACATTGGATTTTAGGCTCTAGGAAGGCCATCTGAAACTACCCCTTCTCATCATCCAAAGTTGAGAGTAATCTATCCTTTGTCTAAGAAATTTGCTTCCAAAATTGACTATAAGTTATAGGCTTCAAAGCTTCATTTCTTCTTTTCCATGAATTGAGAAAATATATTTTGACTCCTGGAAGAGGAGGAAGAGAATTGTCTTGTAGATGTTTCTAACTATTGAACATTGTACATAGTCTCACTTGATATATCAACTATTAAAGGTGTAGAAATTTTTGTTGACATAGTTTCAAACATCGATTCTTTTGTTTCTCTCACCTTTTGTCTCTTGTATACTCTAAATGCTCCTCCCTCTGAATCTAAATCTGATTATGGGATATCTTTAATAACTCTTCTGAGTTCTTTCTCTTTCTGTTGTGGAGTAGCTAAAACATTAAGTTTTACATGTTACTTGTTTCTTTCCCTTCTGGTATATCCACTAGGGTACCCTCTTCCCATACTTCTCTATTTGCATACTTTTCAATTTCTGGTTTTTATGATGTATATATGGGGTGGATCTCTATTGAATTCTTAGGGAACAAATATTGACAATTCGATCATAACATGAACTTTTCCCTTTTGCAAATTTCATTTGTTACAACAAAATTCAATCTCCTTATCTGCAACCCTAGTATTTACAATAAAAGGCCATATTTCAGTCTTACACTTAAAAAGGGCTTCTTTCTTCTCTGGTAGAAAATGCAGATGATCAATGTTTAAACTTTTCCTTACGAAATCAACTGCAAAAATCATTATTGGAAGACAAATTGGTAAATGCTAAGGAGGAATTTCATACCCATAGAATATTATTTTAGTAAAATTTTGTTGTATATGTTAATCCCATAGCTTTATTTACTCACTTAACTATAACATACGCTTCACTTCTGGTAAAATCCTTGGGGATTCAACACTACTCAGAAGACTATAGCAAACTGATAAAAATTGATTCAAAAAATCTGAAAAGGAGAACATTTCAGAGTTTTTTCTAACAGAGGATGTCTAATGTAACACTAGCCACAATTTCCCCTTCAAATCTTGTTTTGATATTGTATTTTAGAGAACATGTTTGATTGATGAAACAACATTAGATATACCAAAACTAACTAAGGTTTAAAATATATAAGAATTCCAAAATTCATAAATTGCTCATGAATTGTATCTAAAAGATATTGGCTAAAATTGAAACGCATAGAATGTTTCTTCCCTAGAGAGAGAGTTGATAGAAAACCTAAAATTACTTCATCCATAAATTCACCATTCTCATACCCTAATAAACAACAAAGCATAGATATAATCTTCTTGGAGATTTCTGGAAAGATGTTTGAAGGGTAAGGAGGGTTATGTTGAGGAATGTTGGCTCCCTCTGGTAAAAAAGATTCAAGTAGAACATTTTTTCCTTGAGGGGTTAACCTTTGAAAATTTTCCTACAATACCTGGCTAGAGAATGATTGGATTGGATCGGGAATAGAAATTTGCAGGGCTTCAAAAATTGACTCTGATGTAATGTAAGACAAGGGGACTTCATCTTTGGAGATTATTGCTCTTTTACTAGGTAAATACCTTTCTGAGAACCAAACGATAAACTCAAGGAAAAGATGATTATGAGGGGGGGAAATGGGGAAGAAAATATTCCCAGAGGGAAAATTGATCACTATAACACTAGAACATTTGAAAATCTCAATTTCTAAGTTCATATTGGTCAATTTCACACTGGGTTTCTATAATTTTGGTATCTTTGTAAACTAATTCCATTTTGTCCATTTTTACAGATGTAGTAGGAAGAGGGGTTTTGAACTCAGCTTTACCGGATTGATTCTTTCTTTAACTCATGTTTAAGCAAGGGAGAGAGAAGAAGGATAAAACTTACCCATTCACATTTTGTGTTGAATGATTTACTAATGTGATGTATCTCCTATCTTTGATGCTCCCTAAAAATGTCGAGAAAGAACTCTCCAAGAACTATGTTTTAAAACTTTAAAACAAACAAATTTTAAAATGGAGGCAAATGACTATATGACATCATCTGACATGTGCAAAACCAAAGGCGAAATAGTGGGGGGCGTGTGGTTGTATCAGGTTTCATGTTGGGGGGCGGTGGTATAATTTTAACCCATTGTTACCACATACCACTTCGATTGTTTTAATAAAACAATGAATAGTAGAACCCCCACCCTTCTTTTTTAGACATCAGATACTAGGGGGTCTCCTTTTAATCGTGGATTGTTGATCATTGAGCACATCTCTGTGTCGTCGAAAATTGGATGAATCTAATAAAGGAACTTTATTACACTTAAAATAACATTTATTGTATATTTTCATTTAATATATAGCATATTATTATATATAAGCTATATATTAACATTACAAAGTGTGAAAAAATAAAAATAATTATAATAGTTTTTTGGAAAAAAATTCTGATAAGAAAATGTTACAACAGTCTCTTTGCCCAACTTCATCTTGATGTAAGCACATGTAACCTTTTTACATGGTTTTTTTTATTGAACAATGAATGATGAAGTATGGCATGTGGGTGAAACTAACTCACATTTTCATGTAATCTTAATAGAAAATTAAGTAATCGTGTATTAAAAAATATTGTGTTTTAGGTTATTGAAGGCGTGTCAGATGAAGAAGATTATAAAAATTTAGTGAGGTTTTGGAAGTGTTATAAAAAAAATTCCACGTGTCACAATTACAAGGGACTAGAGGGGATGATGCAAATGTTTATGAGGAAAGGTATGTCAAATTCAATATCTATTAGTTTTAGTGTATAGTGTATTTCAACAAGGTGGTTTTGAATCATTCAAGAAAAAATATTGATAAACTATCAACGCAGGATTGAATTCCTTTCTAGCGACTTGCTTTGGTTATGTTCATGTTGTTTAGGAGATGAGATGATTCATCATATGCATATCCAAGGCGCCCGTGATTTTCATATGACTAGGGCTATTCATCCTTATACCTTAGGAAGGTTAAGGAATGAATTAATGGAGAGTAAGCATAGGGAAATGAAAAAATTGATTAGCAATAGAGGAGGGAGAGGGGTTGCTAATGAGTATAGCAACACATTTGAACGTGAAAAAATGTGTCTTGTAAACGATATGTGAGCACAATTTTTCAAGCTTGTTATGAGGTTAGAAGGTACCTTCCAAAACTTCAAAGAAAGAAGATTCAACCATTAGAATTCAACTTTGTGTTGAATATGACAAGACAAGAAATCCACTCAATGATGAAATTGCAACACAATTGGCATCCCGCTTTCGTGATGTCATTTCTCACCAAATGAAACGACTATTTAACTCATGGGTGAAACAATCAAATAAATCATTGATTTCTCCACCAATTATAAGTATGTTATACTTTTAAATGGTATATAATTCTTCTTTACTTTATAATGCTTGGGCTAATGGTGGTGTGTTTAACTATTAATATGTCCTTATAGATAAGTAATCATCTTGTAATATCAAGGCCAATAAGCAAATATGGTGAGGAAGATTATCGTGAATCACATTGCTTTGGAAAATGCAAGGCAAAAATAAGGTTCAAACAAAAAATAAACAATGTAGCCATCGCTTCAGTGGTGAGTGTGATTTTCACTAAATCAAAAACTTTGTAGATTTCTAAAATATTAAATTAATTCAGTGTAAATCTACAACATTGTGTGTAAATTTGTAGAATAGTAAAAAAACATAGTGTAAATCTATAAAAAGAGGGTGCAAATCTGTAAATTTTCCTAATTTACAATTTTGATGTTTATTATGTTACACATCATTGTAATTTTAGTAAAGTACATATTTTACATGCACTTTGACATAGTAAATGTTGTTGATTTCAAGAAATGTACTAGGTCAGTGTGATCAAACTGATGATACACATCCAACGAATGGGGCAACCATTATTACAGTTGCAAAACACAATGAAACACAAGAAGTGTGTGGAACAACTACTATTGATATGTCAATGATGGAGGAAATCACTCACAATCAAATGGAGGTTCCATCCTTAATAAATGGTGTAGATAAGAGTGGGGGAAACCGAGAAATTTCAAGGGAAGTAGTTGAATCCAAAGGAAGGAAGTTGAAAATCTTGTACAACTTGGTGCCAATAAAAAAGTATGAGACCAAAAAAAAAAAAAAGGTCATGGATGATCAAATTGCAATATGAAAAAAGGTGAAAGATATGAACTTGTCTACAAAGAGCTAAATTCCAAGGCAGATATTCTCTCTAAGAAGGCTATTGGTTCGTACATATTGATATATTTAGTTTATCCACATATATTATGTAACCAATCCTCCATATGATCTTATATGCAATATATGAATTGTTATATCTTTATTTTATTTTATTTTAATGGTTGTAAGCCTTTTTGTGGTCAATTCCATGAGATCACTACTTTGAATACATGTTGTACATGTATCGACCAAGTGTAATTTTGTATCTTTCGATTATAAATTTATGCTCTATTTTTTACTGGAGAAAAAACTGTGGAAACAAGATTTTACTTTGCTTATAAGTTATAACTAGTATGCAAATAAGATTTCTCTCTTATTTGACTGTGTAACTCGTTTTGATTCTATGAATAAAAAAGAACCATGTGTTTCTTATTGAAATACAATGATGAAACAATCTTGTGAGGAATAAATTAATCACATAAAAATACAATGTTTGCATAAACAAAAACATTATCGAACAAAAAAACCATTTTTATATTAAACATTGAAATGTATTTACACTAATAACATATATAGAGATTGTTGTTATAAACCTCTAGGTTGCTTGGGAGGTCTCTGCACGTCCTCCTCTTCACAAGAATGTAATGTAGTACAATATCTCTTTCCTTGTGTAGAAGCCTTTGGTTCTTTGGAATTTGCAGCACCTACTTGTAATTTATCTTCCAAATCCTTCACTTTGTTTATATATTGTTTTAAGCGGGTTTGCATTTTACTTTTTCAATGATGTACTTCTTCAACAACTCCACATTATTCTTTTAATTTTTAGAGTAATGTTTTTCGTTTTCTTGAGTAGTATCCTTCACATATCTTAGATCATATTTAACTTGACCTAATTGAGCCTTAAAATTTTGTTCCTCGTCAGATTCTAGTGCCTTCAAATTTGTTTAGTTTTCTTATAATTTATAACTAGTATGAAAATAATATTCCTCTCTGATTTGACTGTGTAAGTCCATTTGATTCTATGAATAACAAAGAACTATTTGTTTCTTATTGAAATACAATGATGAAACAATCTTATGAGAAAGAAATTAATCGCATAAAATAGATTATTTGCATAAACAAAAACATTATCAAAGAAAAGAAACATTTTTATATTAAACATTGGAATGTATTTACAGTAATAACATATATTAAACAAAACAAAAAATTATATTAAACATTGAAATGTATTTACAGTAATAACATATATAAAGATTGTTGTTATAGACCTGTAGGCCACTAGGGAGGCCTCTGCAAGCCCTCCTCTTCATAAGAATATAATACAATACAATATTTCTTGCTTTTCATAGAAGCCTATGGTTCATTAGAAGTTGCAACACATGATTGCACTTTATCTTCCAACTCCTTCACCATGTTTATATATTGTTTCAAACAACCATGCATTTTACTTTTTTCAATGATGTACTTCTTCAACAACACCACATTATTCTTGTACTCTTTAGAGTAATCTTTTTCCTTTTCTTGAATAGCATCCTTCACATATCTTAGATCATATTTAACTTGATCCAATTGAGCCTTAAGATTTTGTGCCTCATCAGATTCTACTGCCTTCAAATTTGTTTGATATGAGATATACAAAATTGTAACTGCAAGATGTATGGGCTTATTCTGCAAAGTGAGAATTTGGGATTTCAAATATTCTATCCAACTTTAGCATCCAAAATGTTGTATGTGTGCTTGTCCAATATTTTTTTGTTAAGCTCCTTAATCTACTCTTCCTTCTCAATTAGATTTTTATTTAGTGATTCCTTTATTGATGAATTTTCAAACACATCACCTCCATCATCCATTAATGCAACATATTTAAACAACAACATTTGTCGCTCTCGTAAGTCCCAATCATACTTAAGCAATGTATCTTTGAGTTTATTATCTTTAGCATTTACCGCTTCAATAGCTTGATTCAAGTTATTCTCTCGTGCTATTAATGAGCACTCAAACTCTAACAAGGACTTGAAGTTCTTACCACCTTTCAACTCTTCATCTTTCTTTTCAATCTTACTCTCCATCATTTTAACCTTTTTTCATAATTTTCACTCTCCTCCCTGTGTTTAGTAACTTGTTCAGTGATTTTATTTTGAAACTCATCCTCTAAGGTATAAATACATTCTTCTTTCTCTTTCACTTATTTATAGGTGGTATGTTAAGAACCTAAGGCCTATTTTGAAGCTCATTTTTAAGTCGTTGGATCTTTGCTTCATATTTATTTTTCTCAACATTATACATTTCATAAACATCATTAAGTTCCTTAATTGCATCATCTATAGATTTACGTGTTTTAGCTTTCAAATCTTCAATATTTTTTTGTACCTATATATAGATACCTTTTCCCTATGTTCACTATCCACTAGATATTTCTACAAGCCTACAACTTACTGCTTTAGATGAAGAACTTGTTGATCCTTATTCATGCATATTTCACTGCTCTTCTTTTAGGAATTATGGTGAACCTATGAAGATAATGACTCTTTGGATTTATTTAAATCTATAATTTGTTGCATGAATACAATAATCTTCTTATCCTTAGCCATGCACAATTCACAACTCTTTATAGAAGAATCATCTTGACCCTTTGAAGGAGAAAAAATACCATCATCAATGGCTTCTTCATTAGTGTTGAAAAATCCCTACACCATATCTACACCTTGGCATGTATTTAAGCCCAACAAAGTTGCAACAACAACAAGTTCATCAAGGTTCACTAAATTGATGTCACTTACCAGATTTTCCATATTTTCCTCCAAAAAATGTTCATGTATTTGTGAAGTGGTAACAGGAGCAGCACCTTCTACATTCTTCTCTGGAGAATGGAGGTATTTTTTCATTGTCTTCCTTCACATTGCACCTCCTATTATATGTTTTTTAGGAATCCTTGATCACAATGTGTTGGGTTGATACAGGTCAATATTTTTTTGCAGTGTGCCAGGGTAGTTGAACTAGACCCTCTTAAGTTTACTTTCCTACAATGTGTGGTGCAGTTTCTTAGCCAATACAAAAGGTACATCTATGGCCAAGTCTTTACATAGTGTATGACTAGCTTCATGCATTCACTAGAAATATTTTTCTTATGGTGATTCAAAATGGTCCTGAGGACAATATGAATCAGGGATTAGTATAATCCTATAGGAACATCTTGCATTTTTAAACCATTTGTTGGAACAACTATTTTTTTCCACAGATTTGGTTAACCATCTCAGTCTTTTCTACCTTAGGGGTTTCCAAATGGTCCAACATTACTCCTCCCCTACTTGGTATTTTAGTTGCTTTGGCAACCAAATCAAGTTCCAAAAAAACCTTATACCCAAAAATTACCAATTCCTTCGACTCTTGATCGTAATTAAAAATAGCCCCATCTATCTCTTCAGCTATGAAATTGAATTCTCCAAAACTAAACTAATGAACTCCTACTCTTAAGACTATATCAAGCATACCTTATGGACACTTAATTCTATCATTCCACTCATTGTTGCTCTATTGGAACTTTTTTAGTGAAAAACTCTCAACTTGGAAACCATGTTTGTTAGTTGATTTTGTGGTAGAGAAAGCCCTTGTGTCCATGCTCCACTATGTCTTTAAATTAGAGTTGAATGCACGTTAAGGATGGAAGTTGAGAATGCACATTAAGGATGGAAGTTGATGATGCACGTTGGGGATTCATGTTGAAGATGGAAGTTCAAGATGCACATTGAGGATGCACATGGAGGATTCACACTAAGAATGGAAGTTCAGGATGCATGTCTAGGATGTCATCAAACTAAGTTTTTAGAAATTTATATGAATAATAAAATTTATAGTATAAACTTTTTATATAATAAATTTATGGTATAAGCTTTAATATAATAAGCTTTATAATCAACATTCAATCTATGAAGAGTGCACTTTTCACAATTTTTACTATGATGGACATTTGGTGTAAAATGCAAACCATAAACATACAAATGCATGCAAATATTGCAAAATCATATTTGAATGAATGATTTATTTACATGTGTGTGCATTTTTTTAGTCTCTTGGTCAAAATTCAAAAGTAATGACTTAAGTTCTTGAATTCTTCTATCAAGAATAAAGTGCAAATATACAAAAAGGGGCTTAGAAAAGTGTTTGTCAAAGAATGTAAAAAAGTCATTAATTGGAAATAAGCCTATGGGTATGAAGACATATGTATTTGAGACAAAAACTTCTTTCACATTCCGCAAATTTTATGTCAGTTTCTTGCAATTGATTTGACAAAATGAGAATATTTTAGTTTTTATCCCAGTTTTACCCAAATCAGAAAAATGCTCACCATGCTCTCATTCTTCCTCCTTTCCCAATGGCTTCAATTGCAAATTGTGTGTTCTACTATTTTCCAGCTCACTATACACCTGGTTTTTCAATTCAATCTAAAAATGTGTTTGTTGAGCAAAAACACCTAAGGGTTGTCTTGCATCCATGAGATGTCCCCTTAGTTTAATAAAAATGCAAGCCAACCCCTGTTATGAAATGATTATAGTAAATGGATTTTGGAATGGGATGGGTACACATATTGGGAAAGAACATTCCTCTATTGGGATTTTTATAACTTTCCCTCATCTATTCATTGTGGATCTATGAAAAATGCACTTTTAGCAATTTTTACTATGATGGGCATTTGGTGTAAATGCAAGCCATAAACATACAAATGCACATAAAGATTGTGTGATCATATTTGAATGAATAATTTATTAACACTTGTGCATAATTTGTAAGTCTCTTGGTCAGAATTCAAAACTAATTACTATGTTCTTGAATTTTTTTTGTAAAGAAAAATGTGTAAATATACAAATATGGGCTTAGAAAAATGTTTGTTGTAGACTATACAGATGTCATTAATTGAAAATAATCTTATGAAGCTCAAGACATATCTATTTGTGACAAAAAACTCTTTCAGATTCCTCAAATTTTGTGTCTGTTTCCTGCACTTGATTTGACAAAATGGCATATTTTCAGTGTTTAAGCCAGTTTTACCCAGCTCAAAAAAAAGACCATCATACCCTCATTCTTGCTTCTTTATAAGTAATTTCAGTCGGTGATGGTGTGTTCTATTATTTTCCACCTCATTATACACCTAGTTTTTCAATTTTGGCTAAAAATATTCTTGTTGAGCAAAAACACCTTAGTGTTGTCTTTTATTTATGAGATGTCCCCTTAGTTTAATAAAAATGAAATCCATCCCTTGTTATGAAATGCTTATAGTAAATAATCGGATGTGGGTGAAGGTGGCAGCATGGGCATACAATTCCACGTCCTCCCCCCATTTAATGGTCATGAATGAGGGGAGAGGCGTAGTGCAAGGTTGGCACATGCCAAAGCTGTGACCATTTAGTTCCCCATGCCTGTCTCAAATGGCTCATTCAAACTGGCATCCTTCCTGTTGGGAATAGGATAGGTACACATATTGGGAAATAAAATTCTTGTGTTGAGTTGTTATAACCTTCCTTCATCACCTCATAGTGGATCTATGGAAAGTGCACTTTTAACATATTTGACTTTGATGGACATTTGGTCTAAAATGCAAGCCATAAACATACAAATGCACTTAGAGATTGCATGATCATATTTGAATGAATTATTTATATTTATGCATAATTTATAATTCTATTGGTCAAACTCAAAATTAATGACTAAGTTCTTGAATTGTTCTATAAAGAACAGAGTGTAAATCTGCAAAACTAGACTTAGAAAATGTAGTGTATCCATAACAACAATGGACATTATCCCATTGGTGTGAAACCCATGAAAAGTGCACTTGCACATGAGGTTGTAGCCTATTATACAAAAAGAAAAACCTAAATGTTTGATCCATGCTCTATTTACCAAGAGGTTGATTATCATTGCTTGAGACTGAAGATGGTTGATATCTATCAGGGAGGTTTTCCATGTATAGAAAACAACCTCCTTAAGATCAGTGTTTCCATCTATGGCAAACTCCAGTGAATTATTTTTCCTCACGATCCAAGGAGGTACAAAATGCATTACAATCAACTCAAAAGTAACCATGAAAATTTCATCTGAAAAGGGAATTTCCACGTAAGATTCACTGCGTGTCATGTTCTAAGACCTTATGTTGTTGAAAACTTTGTAGGAAAGAATATGAATGTTATGTTGATGGATTAGATGTGGCTGCAATACTCTAATTTATGATGGTAATGCATTGTAACTCCCATATTCTGCAAAGGCAGCTAATCTAGCATGTACAACTTCATCATTGCCTTTTGTTGCAAGAAGTTGGAATTTTTGTGATTATCATCTTTCATAGAAATAAATCGATAAAAGAAATATTCTCCATTTTGGGTACTAGTGCCCCTACTTGTAATAGAGCTCACAGTAAAGAAAACACCGACAATACCTACAATACAATAAATATAACATTAGATATTGCTAAAATAGAGTTAAACCATTAAGAGATGCCTTGATATATCTTAGCCAAGGTACTTTTATAACATAGCTAAATTTGCATATAAAATTTTGTAATATAAATATTAGATACAATAATATAAAGTTCAATATTCTTATCATAATTCCAAAAACTTTTTCCTAGACTATGTCTAAAAGTTTTGAGCATTTTTATGAAGTGGAAAAACTACAATTTTGGTTCAATCCCACTCAAGGCATAACATATACTATCAAAAAACTTTCTTGACATGAAATGAAAAATGTGAATTAAATAGATACACATGTATGCTTACCATAAATGATTTCAGCTGGTATCAATAATCCTTGTGTTGAAAACAGTCTTTCGGATTCATCACATTGTAAGGACGACCCAATCCTTACAATGTGATTAATCCGAAAGACTGTTTATTACATTATGGATCACAAAAGTCTTAGATCTAACAAATCCTTGTGTTGTATAGAACACCTCACATGGATGAAAATTCACACCTTCAGGAATATGTGGCATCTACCAATAACATCCACATGATTTTCAAATGTTCTTACCCAACAAAGAGTTCCGCCAATCTTCACATCTACTAAACAATTCAAAACTTGCACACGACATGGATTCTTTAATGACTCTTCTTCGGATATACTAGGAAAAATTCCATAATAAATAAGGACATACTTGTCTACCTTTATGGTAAAATCAAATGGATTTGTGTTGCATACCATAAATCCATCCATTTGAATGAATTTATTTTTTCCAATCTTGGTAAAATGACCATCTCCCAATAAGGGAGTCACATCTGAACTGGATCCCATGAAATATCCTCACTTGATGACTCAATGCACTTTTTTGTGTGGTATTCATGTTACCCACTCAAAGATATTTGTGATTTTATTTTAGAGAATGAAGGATGGTGCAACATTAGCTTCCCACTTTCATCTACATACACCATTTTAATAGGAAGAACATTATCCATACTACATGTCCATGTGCCAATGGTACCAACAGTGTAAAGAATTGGATCATTACTGCAAGGATCCAGACATGTCAACTCTACATTTCTTGTATGGGACTCATCAATAACTTTGCAGATCATGATCTCTTCTAAATATTTTTCTCCTTTAAGAAGGGAAATTGTATCAAACATTGGAGCCTCACCCCTAACAAACTGTATAGATGAGCGACATCGAAGTTCATAAGGTTTTCCTATATTACTAAGTTAGACCTAGACATCATTATCGTTGGAATCTACTTCATCATCACACCAAGAATCATTTTTGGCAATTTTAGAGAATATCTGTTACTTTCACCGCACAACTATTTTTTGCTTCATTTGTCTTTGTTTTCCTCGTCTAACATCTTCTTAGACAAGTATTCGAGATGCTTCTTCCACAATTTTTCGAGGCAATGACTTTTGTTCTTTGTGTGGCAATGGATTAGATTTTCTACTGAACATGATTGATTCTATAAAATGATGTAATCCGCAGTAATGACAATCTACCCAAATGGGCTACATAGGTTACACATGAGATGACTGAATTGGAAACCAACAGTGGGTAAAGCAATAAATTTCTTTATGCATGATATAAATGTTATACTAACCCTTATTATAACATTTATTTCATTTCTCCTTGTGTCAGATGTGATTTATACATAAAATAAATTAAGTCCTAAAATATTTCACAATAAAATATAGCCAACATGGTTAGAAAAAAAAAAAACAATGGAAATTAAAAAAATGTAACAGAGATTTTGAGTGGTTTTCTTAAACAAACCTGGATAAATATCACAAGAATCCTAAATAAAATCATATCTAAAACACAAATCATCATTCTCCAAATAAATTTAAATGTCTCTTTGTTGGCAAAGATATATGTACTCTAATTCCAACATTTAATTATCAAATCTGGGATCATAAGACTTAGAGATGCAAGCACAATAAATACAGGGTTAGAGCCTATTCTAGGTTATGCTAACAACTACAACTAGAAAAAACTAATCACTAAGGATTATCACCTGTCACTGGACTATGGGACTCTAATGCTTATTGGGTTCTAAACCGCAATCTTTCATTACCAATAGATAATGTTCATGTATTTTTATTTATGTAGCTTATTAAGTCTTAAGACTTCAGTGGTTATAATCCTCTAATGATGAAAACCCATTAAACATGCTACAAAAAAGTAAATGCCAACAACTATAAGCAAAATTGTGCAAGGTAAATAAAAAACACAAGGCAATAAGCTACAAAAAATGCATTAATAAAATATCAAAAATAAATGTTAAGCAAGCTTAGAGTCATAATGAAATATTGTAGGTTCTTATTCGTTGTAGGAATCTTTTACCAAGTAGTTGCAAAGTTCCAATCAATTAAATAATCCTAAACTGTGAATTATATATATATATATAGGTCGTGATCTCGTACTGAATTAAGTACAGAAAGTCTAGAAATTGTAATTTTGAATATTAGTACTAAATTATGTACATAAATTATGTAGATTAAAATTCTGGATACCAAAACATATTAAGAAACCAATTCAAGTTTTCTTAACTCTTACGCCTCATAAAATTAATTCTAATATGATCATAATGCCTTTTACTTAACAAATTTGAAGGTAGAACAATAAATCTAAGACTGTGTGAAATACCAATCCACTGAAACAAAAACAAAAAACAAAACAAAAGCCAAAAAAAAAAAAAAAAAAAAAAAAAAAAAAAAAAACTAAAATGAATAACTTACTCCTACAAATGAAAACCAGAGCGTTACTTGTGTCGAGGGGCCCTTCCCGACTTGGAAACATTCCCAACAACTAATTCAAACTAGTACGATGCTCAAATTTAAATAATTAAATCTTCATTACCAAAAACTTGAGCTTATGTTTACATGTGAAGGTTCAAAATTATTACAATAATCAGCTTCAGAATAAAGTCCCTTTGTGTATCTTCAACCCCCCCCACATGTTGTTGCACAGATTAATTTTTTATATCATCATAAGGCAAAGGAAGAGATGGTCAAAAGACAACATTGACTCCCAAAAACTCTCACTCCATACTATAACTAAAATAACAAATATCATTTAAAACAATTTTGTTATGATTCAAGATCATGTTAAATCATTCGTTGGAGATGGAAATGATGCTACTTGGAAATAGTTTGACATTTTTCCAAGTTTGGATGTAACTGCAAATCTAGACATAACTTCCCATAATTACTAGTGCATAGGTGCAAAATCAGATACCGAACTAAGTACCAAATTTCTAGAAAATGCCAAATTGGTACCGAACTAAGTATCAAATTGTTGTAGGTGGAATTTCGGTTTGTTAGTAACTTTGAATAACATCTTGAGCTTCACATGTGATCTAGATGTGATCCAATGAACATAAATCCATCCATAAACATGTAGTTGCAACCCATGTCATCTCGAGAAGTGCCAATGTGTTCACCTTTGCTTAGTACCAAAGCTTATATAAGTACCGAATTGTCAAATTCTAGTACTAGAACTTTGTGTTTGGGCACATAAACATACTAGTAAACCGTCATTGGAAAACCACGTTAAAAACTCATTTAATCATTAAAAATACAATAAATCATTAATAATTAACCACAAGGTAAAATGAATGCATTTAGTGAAAATTGGTAATATAATAGTTACATACTATGTTGTAAAGGTATGAATATGGCTTGAAAATGAAAGGTTTGGATAGCCAATATGATAACATATATGAGGCCCAACATCCCCTCATGCCTAAGACTTTGCATGCCCTCATGCAATTAAAATATGGGCTAGGAAGGGATGGTGGATGATATAAGGTGGTGAAGAGGATAATGGCTAAATAAATATGGACTAGGAAACTTGTAAGACCATTACTCATTTTGTGGTTCTTTTCTCATATAAGAAACAATGACTCCATCCTCTTATTGAGAGAATTCAGATGATGATGTTGTGAATGCTTTATGATGTACAAGGATAAGACACTATAGATATTCATCTACCATAATCATTCTTATGGTCTTACTAGAATATGTATTAATGGATTTGGAAATGGGGGTTTAATGGTAGTTTAAGGAAGGTGAAGATTTATGCAATAAGAATTGGTTAATCATCAAGATTCCTTAAATTTTAATGAGTTAAAGAGCCTTTAAAAATGTTTTAACTCAACTATACCTTTTGAATTTTGATATGTACTACAGGCTACAATGTAAGTTGTATGGAGTTGAAGATGAAGCAAAGTAAGGTTGAGAGTCTGAAATGATGAATGTCGATCTAGTTTGCTAAAGAGAATGAACTGAAGATGCTGAAAAGGTCCCAACAACCACTCTCCCATGCTTGAGGTTTTGCATTTCCTCATGCAAACAAGGTGAGTTATTGAAGAATTGAGGGGGGTTATCAAGATGGCTCTAGTACAAAGAAACCTGAAAAACAAAACAATGGAGCTAATGACATGAATACTGAACAAAAATAATTCATCTTGGATTTACTAAAATGATGTAAAACTAACATTAATCATAAAATAAATTCCAAATCACTCATTACCAATGATTTCGTCAATCTTTAACAATCTTATGCTCAAGAATAGAAACCTTTTATAAATCTAAGGGGTTCTCCTTCTTTGTAGTAAAGGAGGATTTTATGATCATAAAAAATGATGAACCAATGAAAAATAGTTATCACTAAGAAAATCCCAAAGTCTTATAGTTATCCAAGTATTACAGATAAGCTTTGCAATTAAGTTTTATTAATTCTTTATGATCATAGGTCCAAATTCTAAGGTAATTAAATATTATATATAGTATGAAAACCAATGATAGAGGACACAAGGTTAACTGAAGGCCATTCTTTAGCAACAAATTTATGGAGTTTGTTTTTCCCTTGACTTCATCCACACATGCTTCCTTTTTATTGTAACACTATAGAGTAACCATCGTACGTATAGACAAAAGCCCTAGTTTGGTTGACATTTCTTTAGGCAGAATTCCCCATTTCCTGTGAGCATCCATAGCCTTGATGGGTTTTCCTAGTGGTATCACATGTCAATACCTGCTGCCAGCAGGCGTCCATAGCCTCGATGGGTTAACCTTTTAAACATATTTTACATTGAAGGCTCTAGTCCCATGTTTCCTACCATTTTAGTTTTATATTATGGATATTGCTTTTGCAATTGGTAGATGGGGGGGGCGGCTTTAGAAATCCCCTTAAAAGCATAGGATGACACATTTCAAAGTGAATTAGGTTACCTGCATAATTTCTTAGTCGCATAAGGTACTTATAGGTACTTATGAGCCATTTTAATGTGAGATGGATGAGGTTTCCAAAGAATAACCAAAAGACACCTATAGTCCTACTAATCATAGTTTCATGTATGTTTTCACTTTTTAAAGTAGTGTTCCACTATGAGTAGAGACTTCAGTAACTCTTCTACAAGTCTTAATAAAGATTCTCAGATATGATGCTTTGGTGTTATGGTTATAGTATTCAAGTTGATTTTTTTCATTGATATCATTGTATGGACCTTTAAAAAAAAAAATAACCCCCTTAGTATGCTTTGGTGATTATATTTTGAGCAATTGTTTCGTATTGATAATCAAAAATTTATATGTATAAGAAAAATGAAATTTCAAATCAGAAATGACAGCTATGAACAGTTTGGAAGTATCATTCAATTCAACTTTTAAGGAAAAGACTGATTATTTGATCATCTTCGTGAAATAATGGTATTAATGATAAAGCATGAATGCATCATTTTTAACAACTTAAGGAAAAAGAAAGATATCATTAAATACTCACCTAAGTTTTCCATTCCATTGATGAAGATGTCTTTTTCACTTTTGAAAATATTCTTCTAGTATTTAAGCATCCCAAATGAACAATGTCCTTGAGTCTTTCTTTGTCTTGCAAAATAAAAAATTGGTACGAAAATTATGGGCATTGATTAGTTGAAACAAGGTACTAGATAGTTGGTATGCAATGCTAGATGATGTTGTAATGCAATCATTTCCTACTTCATATAAGATTCCAAACATAATGGTCATAGCCTACTTTATTGACAAAAAAAAAAAAACTAACTATCAAAAAGAAACAATAAGTGGGAAAGTAAAGTAATAGTTGAACCATGCTACAATTGGAAATAATACTGATTGGAAATCTTCATTAAAACAATATGTAGCTGAAAGAGACCCCATCAGAAATCCATTATAAGAACGTAGATCTCTCATTTTCAACTAGTTTCATTTTAGTTATTAACATCCCCACTTATTCAAAACAAATGAGAAAGATGTTTCACTATATTTTATAACTAAACTAACTATTATATGTAGCATTTATTTATTTATTATCCTACTCTACTTAAGAAAAAGAAATTCCTCTCCTCCAGTATAGGAGTATTTCCAATGTAACCATGTGCATAATAGGTGTAAAAATGCATTCATACTCAAGTTTAAAATATAATATTCAATGAATACCTAAGTATGAAGAACCAATTGTTTTAATGATGATGTCAAGAAGTAGTGAAGAATGAAGGAGAGATATGGTCTTATAGTTGCTTGAAACCAAGTTTCAATAAAAATCAAAATTCTCTTGGTTTACCTCTTTATTTGGATTATTTAGCATATCTTCCTTTACTGTGCCATGTAGATCCTCTATTATTAGATAATTATCCTCTCGTGTGCTTAGAGGATCCACAAATAGGCATGTTGAAAATTCTTCAATCTCAGGTTCTAATGGTTTCTCTCCATTACATGTAGTCCATGATTCTTCAATTTCCTCAACAAGTTTGCAAGAGTAAAGATCTTCATGTGGTTGTGATTCATGGAGTTATTTCTCTTCTATCACTTCTAGGAAGGCAAATAATTTATTCTCAACTGTCAAGATTTGCTCTTCCTGAGAAGAAGAGGCCCCAACTGTTGTTAGGATTTGAGAGGGTTCTTCCAAACTCTTGATTATCCTTGAATATTGCTTTGCTAGTTGCTAATCCCTGTCATGCACATGGATTTGCGTATGGAGTTCTTAAAGTACCAAAAACATTAAAAATCCTAAAGAAATACAAAGGAAACACAATGGAAACAAATAAAAGAAAACCAATCATGTACTAGAAGTGCCACCATGCTACTAAGACCTCGTTGTCATCAAGTTATATTTTCACACAAGTTAGGATTCTCTTATTTTCATGAACCAATCTCAAGGAAAACACACTTGAAATAAGGAAACAACAAGGCCTTGGAGCAACCCCACCAAAGTGGACAAGAAGGTTCTTACCTCTCATCATATTGTTTTATCTCTGCCCCCAAGTTATCCCCGTAACTAAAATCATGCAGAAAACTTGTGAAAGAAATTATGATCTAATCCCTTTAACACCTCCCCGGCAACAAGCCAAATTTTTTCACAAAATTATATGTACTCTAATTCCAACATTTAATTATCGAATCTAGGATAATAAGACTTAGGGATGCAAGAACATGAAATGCAGGATTAGAGCCTATTCTAGGTTATGCTAACAATTAACACTAGAAAGAACTAATCACTAAGGATTATCACTTGTCACTAGACTGTGGGACTTTGATGCTTATCGAGTTCTAAACCATAATCTTTCATTACCAACAGAAAATGTTCATGTGGTTTTATTTATGTAGTTTATTAGGTCTTGAGACTTCAGTGGTTATAATCCTTTAGTGGTGAAAACCCATTAAACATGTTGCAGAAAAGTAAATGTCGGAAATTACGAGCAAAAGCATGTGAGGAAGGTAAAAAATACAAGGCAATAAGCTACAAGAAATGCATTAATAAAATATCAAAAATAAATTTCAAGCAGACTTAGAGTCATAATGATATATTGTAGGTTCTTATTCGTTGTAGGAATCTTTGACCAAGTAGCTACAAAGCTTCAATCAATTAAATAATCCTAATATATATATATATATACCCTGATCTAGTACAGAACCTGGTACTGAATTAAGTACAGAAAGTCTGAAAATTGAAATTATGAATAATAGTACCAAATTAAGTACATAAATTATGTAGATTAAAATTTTGGATACCAAAACATATTAAGAAACCAATTCAAGTTTGCTTAAATCTTAAGCCTCAGAAAATTAATTCTAATATGATCATAATGAATTTTACATAATAGGTATGAAGGTAAAACAATAGATCTAAGACAGTGTGAAATACCAATCCACTGAGAAAAATAAAATAAAAATATATATATATATAATATATATATATATATATATATATATAAAGTAAGAAGATTTTGAATATGTGAGGACTGAAGATGGTGTTGTGGAGGCTGTCTAAAAAGGGTTAGGGATTTTCTATAGACAACCGCCACGACTGACCCTACTCACCCTACCTACCTGCTAGCTGTCATTGTTCGTCCTCCCTCCAAGGGCATCACTCGTGGTGATTCCCGTCACCCGTAACTCGTTGAGCCTCTCAGTAACATTGTTTTTTATCGTCTCCTCCTCGTTCACTACATTCCCACCACATTATGATACCCTCCCCACGATGACGGTTACGATGGTCTTAGAGGCAGTTGGCGGAGATCACCTTGGAACAGGTATGGAGCTGGACCTAGTAGAGTATTCAGAAGACCCATTGGAGAATCTCAATATCTGGCAAACCCCTCGCCCTGCCGCAAATGAAGTCCTTCCCTTCTGTTGTGACCTGTCGGCTACCATTGAGGGTCTTCCTTCCATCTCGAGACCTTCCTGCTCCATAGTAACTTTCTCGAAGCGTCCTCTGATCTGGTTGTTTCCTCCCTCACCGCTACAGTCACCCTCGACTACAACCTTTGTTTCCACCTGCTTCCACCCTAATCCTAAGGCAACTAACTCTCAAACCCCCCGCTCATTCCACCCCAGTGAATCTTTAACCAACCCTCTGAGAACCCACACCCCAGCCCAGGGAAACCCACAAGTTTCGGAACCTGAGGCACCTCGATCGGGTAGCTACACGGTGGTATCCCCTCTCTCATAATCGATTCTAGTGGTTGAACATCCCTGCCCTGAAAACCCTGATCCAAACCCTAATGAGTCAATGGAAAATTTGGAGGACCCTGAAGAGCCAATGCAGAGGGGAAAAAAGGAAGTGCTTCAAGGTCAGAAGTGAAGACGTTATCCTCAGACTCAGGGAGGACATTCAGTGGGGTGACACCATGGACACAGCGGACAGGGGTTCTAGTAGGAAGAATTCGCAGTCATAGCTACACAGCTGTTATGCTTAAGATGTGGGCCTCGGAGATGTGGGGGCAGCACCTGGTAGACCTACCAACTGTTCAAACCTTTGTTAGAGGATAGTTTGCTCTGCGCTTTGCCAGAGCCGAACACACAAATTGGGTCTTGTTGTCATTTTAGTATTTCGAGCATGCTCCAGTTCTTCTCCAGCAATCGAACCCTATTTTTGACCTAGAAAAAGAATAGATAGGAGTCGGCCCTCTATGGGTTCAGCTACCAGGACTGCCCCTACAATTCTAGTAGGAGGATATATTCCACCGCATCGGCAACTATCTAGGAACCTACCTCGATCACGACAGATCATATCTGGCTTCAGGCATGATGGCATATGCCAGGATTCTCATTCACCTGGTTACTCGGGGTGGTCTTCAAGAGCACATCACCTCTACAGTGGAAAACCTTCTCCCAATAGAAAACCCTAGACTACGAAGGTGTCCCTTTCCAATGCAGACATTGCCACAAAGTGGGACACCTGTACAAAGATTGTCCGTTGAACAAGAAGGAAAGGGTCGGAGATAAGGGGAAGGATAAATTGCAGAAAAATTCACAAGCTCAGGGTAGCCCTCCAGGGGGGAAGAGGTAGCAAATTTGGCACACTCTGAAGCATTATCTGTGCCCACAAAGGTGTCCAGAAAGAAGCGGGGAAAGGCACCCATCGGAGCACCCTCTCCTCCTCTAACTAGAGAAAGGGCGGCTGTTGAGGCTACTTTCTCTACGGGTATGTCCACTATAAACTCCTCCTATGTTTACTCTAATGTATCTACGCACTGCATGAAACTAGTTATGAACAGTTCTTTTCAGTTCAGTCCTTTTCTCACACCTTCAACCCTCCCAAGGCTGTGGATTGCCCTATCAAACCCCCCTCCCCCACCATCTCCTACACTCAGCCATATTTCCCTGATAAACCTCCCCCAAATTCATATTACTTGTTCCTCCCACTCATTGCAGCCCTCCACCTTTTATATACCCCACCAAAGCTAGGTTTCGCTCTCAGGCCCCTGACTCTCTGGGTATCGGCCTCATCACCTCTCCCCCTCCTCTAAAGAAGACTAGAGGCAAACCCTCCTCCCTATCCAAAGTTAAGCTACAAGTTGGGGAATAGATAGTTGCGGGCAAACAACATGTCATCGATTGGTTATTTAGAGCAGTGAATACCCAAGAACCCCCTCCTCCATGAAATTTCTCTCTTTCAATTGTAGAGGGTTAGCTAGCCTTGCAAAAAAATTAGCCATGAGGAGACTGCTCTTAGCAGAACCCATTGATATTCTTTTTCTTCAAGAAACCTTAGGCTAGGGTTGTGTCATTACCCACCTCCTGGAATCCTGGCTACCTGGACGGACATTCCATACCTTAAATGCATTAGGGAGGTTAGGGGGGCTTGCGCTGGGGTAAAAAAACTATTTATCATAATTTGTAATGTGTAAGGGAGTCTGGGCCACCTAGGAGCTGACATATATTCCTTAGAACTTGATATTAAGCTTAGGATCATCAAAATTTATGGTCCCTATCACAATAAGGAGGAATATTGGAGCAGCCTCCTAGACTCACACATCCTTCAAATGTACAATCTCGTTCTGGGTGGGGGGGGGTTTAAACTTCTCCATCGGCTTTGCGGAATCATGGGGACATAATGCCCAAAGGGATATCCTCTCAAATTTTTCCGAGGCCAATCTGGAAGATCATAATCTCATAGATATCCCCTCCCCTAAAATATTGCCCACTTGGAGAAACAACAAATCAGGAGCAGACAGTCTCTCTAGAAGACTAGATAGATATCTCATTAAGGAGCATATGTTAACCTTGGGGCAGGGATATAGACAGTGGGTTGACTCTGGCAGAATATCAAACCAGAGCCTGATCTATTTGGAAATCATAGGATGTATGAACAAACCAAAAAGTCCTTTCAAATTTAATGCAGCATGGTTGAAGGACACTGAATATATCCAACTAGTAACAAATTACTGGAGGACTCATCCCCCAGCTGTAGAAAGGACTATATCAACAGGATTTGCAAAAGACCTAAAAGAACTCAAGAGCCTCTCAAAGTAATGGGTTCATAAGAAGAGATCGCAAGAAGACCATACTCTCAAAAAAAAAATTGAAGAATCCATTGAGAAGTATGAAAATGACCATGAGGGGATCTTCTCCTCCCCTTAGCACAAAAAGCACATAACCTCTCTTCTGGCTAAGAGAAACTAGATTCTTAAGGACAGAGAAGAGAGTTGGAGATTGAGAAGCAGAGCCATTTGGATTAAGGATGGATATGACAATACCAAGTTCTACCATAAATTTTCAAATGGGCGCAAAGCTATCAATACTATTTGGTAGCTATCAGACGAACGAGAACCAGTGAACACCTTTCCCTAGCTGGCAGTTATGGCCTCTACCCACTTCAAGAACATCTATAAGTCACCACCAAATGCCACCATGGGAGACATAATGAGGACAGCCCAACTATTCCCAAGGTTTGTAGAACAAGAAGAAAGTGAGGAATTGATAAAGGAGGTCTCCTTGAGAGAACTAGAGGACACTCTCAAATGGTTTAAGCGAGACAAAATCACTGGTCCGGATGGCTGGAATGTGGAATTCTACCTGGTCTTCTTTGATACTCTTGGGGGGGGCCTATTACAAGTTATAGAGGAATGCAGAGCCTCTGGAAGAATGTATGAGGCCTATAACTCAACCTTTATTGCCCTTATTCCCAAATCAGACAATCCCACATCCTTCAGTGATTTCTGGCCCATCTCCTTATGTAACTATATCTACAAGATCATCGCCAAGATTATAGCAAATCGACTCCGGCCAATCTTATCAATGTAGAAATTCCCACCTGTAGATCACCTGATAATGCAATATACTAAAGCAAAATACTGGATCTACTTCTACAAACAATTATGTGGAAGCTTAATTGAATATGAGCAAGAGCAATTGAACACATATAACTAATAAGAAGAAATCAATCACACATAACACAGAAGAAATAACCAGGGGAAAGCACAAGCCTAAAAACCCAACTCTGTATTATCATACAAGTGGAAATCTTGTCCAAGTTACAAAAAGAATCAGCTCAAAAGATTTCTTGCTCTCTCTATAATCAAAACATGAAGCTCATAGACTCAATAGACAAGTATATATTGTCCTTAAGTCCTCCAAACCCCTATTTCTTTGTGCAATTTTTCTTGGGGTCCAGTGTAGCCACATGTGTGAATTGGCCTCATCACACTCACTGAACAAGAAGAAGTAGCAACGCAATTCTCTTGGAAATAAATCCTTCTGCATGCAAGGAATATTCACTAAGGAATATCCTAGAAATTGATAGTACATTGTCCCTCCATCTAATCTCAACTAGGTCTTTGTCTGAACTGACATGCATGAGTTATGTGTGAGAGAATATTCAATTATCTGAAGAGCAACAGTTATATGCAAGCATGCATTAACTAACTGAACTTACTTAATTTAAATAAATTGTTTAAATCAATCTAACTAGACTTGACTCAATTAACTGAGCCAACTAATTACAACTCAATTTAGACCTCATCCTTATCTCTTTAACTGATGGATAAAATCCTCAATTAATGGAGAAACTATTGCATGTCCCCACATAGACTTCAAGTTTGATTTTCCTTAACTAATTAACTCAAGATGAATTAGTTACTGGATTTAAGAGATCTGTGGTTTGTATCTTTTGGATCAGTTACCGGAGAACCCACAGTATGCATATTTTTACGCCAACGTTTCAAATCCCAACTGGGATCCATCATCAGGACTTTTGAATGAATTAGTTAGTTAATTTACAAATTGTTGTTAATATCAAATTCGAATTTTACTTCCTATTATAGTTTAGGGACTAACTAAAATAGGAAGGTATCCTGAAATTCTATTTATAGAAAAGCTATTTTTAGCAATTTCATTTTTTATCCATTGTTGTTAAGTGCAACACTGGCTAAAATTGTTATTTATAGTAGTGCTATTTATAGTAGTGTTATTTTTAGCATTTCTTGTTGCTATCTTCAACACTCCTTCTCAATAAGAAAGGGATTATCAGTAACCCCAATCTTGTCTATGTGGAACTTGAACTTGCATTTTGACAATGCCTTTGTCAAAATATCTGCATCATGTTCCTCAATCGAAACATATAGCAACAACGTGATCCTCTTCACCACACAGTCTCGAAGATGGTGATACCGGATATCAATGTGCTTGGACCTGTCATGAAAAACTGGATGCTCAGAGAGTTTGATGCAAATCTAATTATCACAGTAGGTCACTGTAGGATCCATCCTCTAACCAAACAATCCCACTAGAATCTTCTGCATCCAAATGGCCTCACATGCAGCCTAACTAGCAGCCATGTATTCAACCTCTGTTGAGCTAAGTGCAACTGATCTTTGTTTCCTGTTGTAACAGGAAACTGGAGCTGAACCAAGCTTGAAGATTCCTCCATAAGCGCTCTTCCTATCTGATGGACTCCCTGCCTAATCCGCATTTGTGAAGCCTTGAAGCTTCACTACCTATAACCATTTGTACCACAATACAAACTGAGATGTGCCTCTAAGGTATCTTAGCACATGCTTCGTTGCCTTCCAAAACAGCTTGGTAGGCTGAACCATAGCTTGACTCAGCTAGTTCACCGCAAAGCATAATTTGGGTCATGTGTTCACCAGATACATAAGTGAACCCACCAGTTGCCGATAAATAGTAGTAGCTACTACCTCACCTAAAGTAGCATCCTCCTTCCTCCAGTTCTGAGCTAGAGGAGTCTACATGGGCTTGCACTTCTCCATGTGAAAGCACCTGAGTATCTCATTAGCATATTTTCCTTGAGACACAAATACTTCACCATATTTCTGCCACACCTCCATGCCTAGAAAGTAGTGCATAAGGCCCATGTCCTTCATCTCGAACTCTCTTGCAAGGTCCTCCTTGCAAGACTGTATCAGCTGATCATCACCTGTCAAAATCAGATTATCGACATAAATTACAATGATCAATGGCTTACCTTCTACCATGATGTGGTAAAGGTTTGCATCTGCTTCACTCTTGGTGAAGCCCAACCTGGTGAAATAGTTGTTGATCCTAGCGTACCAAGCACGGGGTGCTTGCTTCAGCCCATAGAAAACCCTCTTGAGTCTTCACACATGCAACTCACTATTGAAGGTTTCGAAACCTTCTAGTTGCTCAATGTACACCTCCTCCTCAATCATCCCATTGAGGAATGTTGTCTTCACATCCATCTGGTGGATCTTCCACCCCATCTGAGCTGATAGTGCCAATATCAATCTAATCGATGAGTACCTTGCTACAGGAGCAAAAGTCTCATTGTAGTCGATCCCCTTGACCTGTGAGAAACCTCGGGCAACAAACCTTGCCTTGTGTTTCTCAACACTGCCACCAGCTACCTGCTTTACCTTGTAAAGCCACCTGGAACTCACCACTAACTTGTCCTAAGGTCTTGGGAAAACATCTTAAACACAGTTCTGCATGATGGAGTCATACTCCTCCACCATTGCATCAACCCACACTAGTTGTTGCAGTGCCTCCTCGAATGAAGAAGGCTCGAAATCTACACATTCCCCAACCAGGGCCATGTAACCAGTGTACCGCTCAGGCGACCTCCTCTATCTACGCTGAGAAGATGGTTGTCCCACATTCTCCCACGCATCCAACATCAACTTATTAGCTTCCCTTGAGAATTTCTGCCCATCTCTGGAAGTCTCAGCATGAGTGGATGTCTCCACTCCCAGATCCTCTACATGCAGATGCTCTGCATCAATCTGAGGCTTCTCCTCCTTAGGAACAAAAGGTTCCTCATTTGCATGCAACTTGAGCTCCCTCTCAAGTGACACTTGCATGGATTTTTTCTCATTGAACTTCAGATCCCTGCATACCACAGTCCTCTAAGTGGAAGGAAGGTACACATGATAGTTGTGAGGTGTATCTATGTTCTCCACAAGTATTCCCAACTCAGTTGTTTGGTCTAGGTTCTTCCTGGCATCTTTGGTCACATGATATTAAACTGATGATCCAAAGATTCAGAAGTGACTTACATCAGGTCGCTTCCTAGAATAGGCCTCCATAGTTGTCTTCATCCCCAGTATACGGTGCGGGCTTCTGTCCTGCAAGTATACTGTTGTATTGCATGCCTCGGCCCACAAATGTAGTGGTAGGCTTTGGTCATGCAACGTCGCTCGAGCTGCTCCCACAATTGATCTATTCTTCCTTTCGGCCATCCCATTCTGCTGTGGGCTATGGGGTGCCGTCAATTCTCGTTTAATTCCTTCTGCAACATAGAAGTCCTTAAACTGCTTAGAGATATACTCTCCACCATTGTCGCTACAATAGGCTTTTATTTTCTTTCCTGATTCTTTCTTTGCCAAGGCTTTAAACTCACAAAACCTCAAGAAGGTCTGATCCTTCTTTTGCATAAATTAGATTCAGTCTACGAGAAAAATCATCAATAAAAATAACATAGTACCTTTATTTAGCGATGGAGGTTGTAGAGAAAGGTCCACAAACATCCAAGTGAACTCGCTCCAGGATTTCTCCAGCTCTACTGTCTCGATCCGGAAAGGAATATTTCGCATAATTACCCAAGGTACAACCTTTGCATGTACTCGTTTGCTCAAGTTTTCCCTTGGGTAATCCGGTAGAAATCTGCTGCATGATCTTCAGGGCTCCATGGTCCAAGTGGCTCAGTCTTCTATCCCATAGCTCACCAACATCTTGGCTCTGCACCATCTCTGCTTTGGAACTCAAAGAAGCACAGTCATCTACCTCCAACTTGTAGAGATTCTTGACTCGAATCGCTATTCGCTTTGTCTGTCCAGTGCCAATATGCCTCAAGAATACCTTTCCTTTGCTAAACACTACATCATAGCCTCTATCTTCTAGCACAACAATGGACATAAGATTCTTCTTCAGACCTAGTACATACTTTACATCAGTTAGGGTGAGGGGAGCTTCATGCTCCCTGTGAAACACAATCGTACCTTCACCTGCGACATAGTACTTTCCATCATCACCCATCTCGGTCCGCATCTGGAGATCCTTCTCCTCCAGGGTACTGAAGAGATTCCTGTCACCTAACATGTGGAAAGAGGCTCCACTATCCAAGTACCAAACACATCCCACCATGGATGAAACCATGCATGTGATAAGAGAGAAATCCAATTCAAACTTTGAGGCTAGTGCATCACCATCAAATCCCTTTGAGGAACCCTTATTGGATTTCTTCTGTGGACAATTAGTAGCATAATGGCCCACTTCATGACAATGAAAGCATCACACCTTCGATTTGTCAAACTTCTTCCCACCATGGGAAGAACCAGATTTAGATTGGGATGCCTTCCCTTTCCCCTTCCTTGCCGTACTCGCTAAGGCTAGATTTTCCTCATCATCTTACTTCGATGAGGATCCATCTCTGGTGCTTCTTCTTATCTCCTCCTACATCAGATCCGACCAAAATCGTCCCCAATCTAGCAGTTTCTCTCTTCCATTAACCGAGTCTTGGTAGTTATACCAGCTCTTAGGAAGACTGAGGAGTGCAAGACTCACCATGTCATCATCCGTTGTCGCAATCCCTACACTTCCAAGCTCATCCCTGCAGGAGATGAGCTTGTTCAGATATGTAGAGATCATGTCACCCTTTTCACACTTCATCTTATGAAGCTTGTCTTTTAGCGCCAGCTTCCTCTGATCACTGTTATTCTGATATAGATCTTTCAATGTTTTCCACATTGAAAACAGTGTCTCCTTCCCATGGAGACTCGAGACTATGTGGTCTCGAACTCCCTTTAGAAGGATTCTCCTTACTCTAGCCACACACTTTTTCCATTCCGCCAATTAAGTAGCATCAGTCAGCTTAGGGACTTCTTGATCAATGAATTCCTTTAGACCATTATCCTCTAATATTGCTTCCATGTGATCCTTCTAGGCTATATAATTCGAGCTGCCATCAGGGGCATACTCAAGTCTTAAACCACTGAACGCCATAGGTGAAATAGAGATGTGATAAGAACTCGATTTCTATATTCATGAATCACAAACTTCGAACTTATCCCTTCTTGTATATTGTTCTTCCTTGATCACCTTTGCTCTGATACCATGTAGAAATTCCCACCTGTAGATCACCTTATAGTGCAATATACTAAAGAAAAATACTTGATCTACTTCTACAAACAATTATGCAGAAGCTTAATCAAATATGAGAAAGATCAATTGAACACATATAATTGTTAAGAAGAAATCAATCACACATAACACAGAATAAATAACCAGGGGAAAGCACCAGCCTAAAACCCCAACGCTGTATTATCATACAAGTGGAAATATTGTCCAAGTTACAAAAAGAATCAGCTCAAAAGCTTTCTTTCTCTCTCTATAATCAAAACATGAAACTCATAGACTCAATAGACAAGTATATATCCTCCTCAAGTCCTCCAAGCCCCTATTTCTTTGTGCAATTTTTCTTGGGGTCTAGTGAAGCCACATGTGTGAATTGGCCTCATCACACTCACTGAACAAGAAGAAGTAACAACGCAATGCTCTTGGAAAGAAATCCTTCTGCATGCAAGGAATATCCACCAAGGAATATCCTAGCAACTGATAGTACATTGTCCCTCCATCTAATCCCAATTGGGTCTCTATCTGAACTGACATGCATGAGTTATGTATGAGAGAATATTCAGTTATCTGAAGAGCAGCAGTTATATGCAAGCATGCATTAACTAACTGAACTTACTTAATTTAAACAAACTATTTAAAGCAATCTAACTATACTTGACTCAATTAACTAAGCCAACCAATTACAATTCAATTTAGAACTCATCCTTATCTCTTTAACTGATGGATAAAATCCTCAATTAATGGAGAAATTGTTGCATGTCCCCACATAGACTTCAAGATTGATTTTCCTTAACTAATTAACTCAAGATGAATTAATTAATTAATTTACAAACTGTTGTTAATATCAAATTCGAATTTTACTTCCTATTATAGTTTAGGGACTGACTAAAATAGGAAGGTATCCCGAAATGTTATTTATAGAAAAGTTATTTTTAGCACTTTCACTTTTCATCCATTGTTGCTAAGTTCAACACTGGTTGAAACTGTTATTTATAGCAGTGCTATTTTTAGCTTTTTCTGTTTTTATCATTTCTTGTTGCTATCTTCAACTATCAAACCATATCTCAGCTGAACAATTTGCATTTTTACAGAATAGACAAATACATGAAGCGGTCTGAATGGCACAAGAGATGCTACATTCTATCCATATTCATAAGCTAAAGGGTATGATCCTGAAATTTGACCTCTCGAAAGCCTTTGATAGAGTAAACTGGCTATACATCAGAATGTTCTTAACACACCTAGGTTTCCCATATGAATTCATAAGATGGATTATGAGTTGTATCACTAATGTAACATTCAACGTTCTCCTAAATAGTGTGGCCTCTCCTTTCTTCCACTCCAAAAGAGGCCTCAGGAAAGGATGCCCACTGTCCCCACTCCTCTTCTTACTCATCATGGAAGGTCTCAGTCGGTTGATAAAGGAGGAACATCGAAGAGGCAGACTAAGGGGGATCTGCATCACTAAAGGATGCATAATAACACACTTGCTATTTGTGGATGATGTGCTACTTTTCCTAAATGGGAGTATAGGAGATGTGACTACACTTCTCAATTCCTTCACTATATTCCTAGCAACCACTGCATGTTGGTTAATAATGAAAAATCCTCTATATCGGCTATAGGATGCACACCATACGAGATTCAGTATGCCCTAAGAAGATTCCCCTATAACGTACTGCAACTGGATGAGGGACTAAAATATTTGGGTTATAGATTAAAGCCACATGGTTATAAGAATGTTGATTGGATCTGGCTCATAACCAAATTAGAGAAAGGCTAAACATCTGGTACTTAAAATAGTTATCAAGAGCAGGAAGACTGATACTCATAAAAGTAGTGTTGGAAGCAACTCCAATATATTGGATGTCTTTAGCATGGATTCCTAAAGGAATACTGGCCAGAATTAAAAACCTATGTTGCAAATTCCTGTGGAGAGGAAATCAACCTGGAAGGATCTTCGCCTGGTCCAATTGGGACTCTTTGGCACTCCCAAAGAAATGGGGAGGATGGGGTATCAAAGGACTAGACTCTTTCCCCAAAGCCATGGCGGTCAAACTAGGGTGGCAGCAAGTCACATCGCATAGTCTGTGGACTAAAGCGGAAACATCTAAATGCATAGCACCTTTAAATCTTATGGACTGGATTCGACAACCTCAATGGACTTCTTTGTGCAGGGATTCAATTGTTGAATTGAGGCTTATGTGATCCATATCAGGTTTATGAGAGATTTGTTGGCGTAAATCACAAGATCTATCATTTGTCAACATGTTTTGAACCAGCCAGTGTGGTTCATCGTCAGGACAAGTTGAAGAACCAAATCCAGCTTTGCATGTTAAATAGCTTAAGCAAAGCCTCCAACGGCTAGCTAGGCCAATAGCTAAAATGGACTAGGGTCCTTACCTCGAAAATTGGATGAATAAATAAAATAATTTAATATGAATTTAGTTGAAATAGGAGACCAAATAAATATATAAATAATATAATTTAATTGGTTGTTAAAAGGGGTTAACAATTAAATAAATACATAGAAACTATAACTATTAGAATAGAATGTATAATTAACTATAAATAGAGTCATTAACAAATTAATAAATACATAGCAAATATAAATAAGGAATAAAACATATGAATAACTATTTAAATAGTTTAAAATTGGTTTAAAATAAATAAATAAAATAACATTAGAATAAAATCATTAAAAATAAAATAAAAATATATAAATGCATTAAAATAAATAAATACCTTAGAATAAGTTAAAAGAGGCTAGTGTCATTGCAAGGGTTTCTCAGTTCCATCATCGGAAATTTAGGGAAGCTCTAGAGATTGAAAAGACGCCGAATAATCTCAATAGAGAGGATGGTTGGAAAATCAATAGATGTTGGGTCCCAGCTCTCTCTTCCTAGTCGCTTCCTTCCTTTCCGCCCCTCCTCCTCCCCTCCCCTCAATTCTGGTCTCTTTTGTTTATCATCAGTTAATTATTTTATCTAATTGTGTCTGTACCTTTTTTTTTAACCTAATATTATTTTATTCTAGTTAATATTTACAATTATTTTATCTTATTAGTTTCTGTGTTCAATTTTTATTTTATTTTTGAACTGAATATCTATTTTTTAACTTATTCTAAGGTATTTTTATTTTTTTTTAAATGCACTTATATATTTTTATTTTTTTATG